>JAGVVM010000500.1:0-12731 GCA_019149425.1 Psidium friedrichsthalianum | reverse complement strand
GGCTTTTTTTTGTATAACAGACGCCAGAGTCTGTGATAGACACAATATAAAAGCGGGAGACAGAATGGGGCGACAAAAACGTCGTCGGATTCAGCCTCTTGAGCAGAGCGCTAGTCCAAGGTTCTTCTCACAGCGTACGCACACTCTTCCCCCCCCCCCCCTACTTTTTCTATTGTCAAGACAACGCGCGCCAAATTTCTTATCCACAAGTACTTTTCAACCTCTTCCACTCTCCAGCTTGAACTTTTTCCTCAAAGTGCTTCATATTGAAAAAAAAACCCTGATCTTTCTCAAGCCTGCATTAAACACGTTCATTTATCAACAAAAATAGATTGTACAATGAGCCAGAGAGTATAAGAAAGGAAACGCAATGACCAAGATATATGTGTGTGTGTGTGTACCGTCTTGATCTTTCCAGTGTAAACTCTGCCAGGAAGCCCTGATTCAAAGAAATTTTTATAACCACTGGACCTAAGGGATTTTCTTACTCAAATTCCCTCAGCTCCGAATCTAAGGGAGAGACCAGCGTAAAATAGAAAATCCTTTCTAAATTTCATGTCCCACTTTCTTCTAAAAATCGAATAAAGATTAAACCATGCTTTTTTATTGCGGACAAACCTACCAACCTAAATTTCCTGATATAAGATTAAGACAACAGGCCCAAAAGGCAAGAGCTACTACTGAATCTAAGTCAACTCCTTGACTCGCACAGAAAATTAACTCCCAACTGAGAACAGGATATGAAAATAAACATTTCCTCCGTCTTCTAAATCTTCTCGACTTTCTCGACAACAACAGACGAGCCTTAGGTTTTCATCCTCGATACTTTTCATCACCGTAAGAAAACAACAGAAACCGATGATTAACTGCAGCTAACGCCCCTACCCTGCTTCAGCTGCTATATACATCGCGAACGAGCTCGAATCAGCATAACCTGTTCAATCCACAACGCACACAGCCGCACAACAACGAAGAAACGCGCACACATCTGATCTATCTAACCAGTTCACGTACCGACAAAAAAGCAAAGAGAGTCCGGAAAAAAAAAAAAAAACCGAGGCACCGAACGAACTTACTTGTGCACGGATTCCTTAAACTTCTCTTCCTCCAGGAATTGAAGTATAAGGAACACCAATTCCCTGCTCAGCGACGACATTTCTCCACCTCCAGACAGACCACAAAAACAAAAAAAATTTCCTCAAATCCGGACGAGAAAGCCGAGCCACCAACGAACCGAACGAATCTCACGCCCCGTCCCCGAATCAAACGTCGAAATGCCCCGCGGAGCTCCTCGGAAACCTCGTGAATCTCAGCGTTCCGGACCTCGCAGCATCAATAGCGCGCGGAATTCGAGGACATCTAGGGTTTGAAAGGCTGCGAAGGGGAGAGAGAGAGAGAGAGAAGATAAAGGGCAGAGGTAGATAGAGAGAGAGAGAGAGACTTGGTCTCGCTATCTTCGATGCGTTGTTGTACTGGGGGGACTTCGTTTTTTCCCCATACTGACCTATCAGTGATAAGCCGACGATCCTATCGATCATCTCGATATCCGGACGTGCCTATCAGATAGGCGCAGTTGATAACCGGAGTGACTTATCATTTCGTGCGGTGATTGGATTGGGAAAGGCGGGGGCGTGAAAACGGATGCGAAACCGGCAATTCAAATCCAGTGAATATCCGGGGGCACAAGTCCAGTCCTTTCCCATTCATTCGTACCGTCGCTTTCCGAAAGGAGGAGAAAGAGGCAAAAAAAGAACTGACAACTTGGGAGTCGATTTCTCGCTAATTTATCGGGACGCGGCGTGGTTCTCTCGCGAGCCGATAGAGATGTAGGTTCTCGTCTCGTTTCGGTCGTCGGTCTATTTTGAACCACGCGCAGATCTCTCTCTCTTTTTCTTTTTTTTTCACTCGTAGGTTCTGGCGGTCAAGTGGGACCCGCCTCTATAATTTTGTCTCGTCCCCCTCTGTCTCTGTCTGCCCCTCCCCCTCCCCCGTTCGGTTCCGGGAGAATGCTCAAACAAAACGTCGTCGAATAAGTTCTCAGAACATAAGACCTCGGGGAACTTGTCCCAAAATTCTAAATCTGAACATTTTAATAGTGTTTATTTAATTTCATATATTTTAATAATTTTCTGATTTAATCATAAATCTTTAAACGATTTTTTCAATACAAATCGTTTCGTTCAAATATCCAAAGATTAGGTCAAGGACTAAACTACCAAGTTTTCAAAAAATCTAGAACTTAATTAATACACGCAAAAATTATGAGTAAATTGGCAAATCGTCGACAAATTTAGGATTATATCAACACGATTAAATAATTTAGAACTGAATTGTATGTCGTACAATAAGCTTGGGATTTTGTTTGGACAACTATCACTAAGACGTTTCTTTTGAAATAAATTTTCTTGCGATCTAGCATTTTCGGAACGCCTGTTAGATATGTCTTGTGAAAAAGTAATTCGACACCCCAAAAGTATCCATCATGCATGTCACATTAATAGCTGGTACATTAAAATTGTAGGCGGTCAAGTGCTTGTTAAGCGAGTAATTAGATAAAATTTGCAGCTTTTAATGCACCATCCGTGTCATGTGTAATCGATATTTTCGAAACTAAATTATCCTATACTAAATATTCTTATTAAGGGTTCTTAGATAGATATATATTTTTTTTTTAACAAAGACTGATCATTGTGGGGATTTTCTCCGCGAGTTGCGAGACTAGCTGAATAGCTTTGCAAACACCTTTCGACACGCCGTCTATTCGCAAGTCACGTCTACTCATTATTTTCAAAACTGGACCGTTTTGCCTTAAACATGCATAATACGTGTGCCTAAACCACGTGTTAGAAAAGACTAACTATCGTATGAATTTTTTTTTCCACGAGTTTCGAGACTTGTTAAATAATTAACTTAACGGAGGAAGCCTGACATTTCCACCGGGCTGAATGTTCTAGGACTATGTCTTATTAGTAATATGAAATCATATTAATCTTTATCTGAAGACACTCGGTACGTGACCTTTATCAGAAGAAATGTTATGTTGCTCGGGTTAGATCGACAGTTACTCAGCATGCTCCAAATAACAACGATACCCCCCCCCCCCCCCCCCCCACAAAAAAAGAACTGAGAAATTTCGCTGTAATTTTGAAATATTTAACAACGCATATTACATGATCTTACTTATAAATTTATTATATAATTATCCAAAGTAATATATCAATCATTAATCTCCACAATCAAAGTGAAATATTATGTTCCTCAACAGTTCGCACGATAAAATTGCATTTCTAAAAACAAAGTCAATGTCCTAAAAGATTCGAATAACATGTTCTTTTTTTAGTACAACAAAAAAATTTAAATTGATATATATGTGATAAATTTGCTCCAAACTAATTATTTTGACCACCAAAAAATCTCAAATTGATACACATGTGACAAATTTATGATTCATTAATTTTCATTAAATTAGATTAATACCATAAAAAATCCCGATTACAACTTTAGCATATGAAATTGCTTCATTTAGATTTCTCCTTGTACTGACTAATGCTGGCGATGAGTAGTGGAATCAAGCGTGTTTATGGGCCCATAGGGTCAGGTTTGCACTGACTAATATATGGTAAAAATTTCAAATATGTACATTCGACAATTGAGACATGTCATCCAACTCAGCAATTTGACGATAAAATTTAATAAAAACTAACGAAGAACAAATTTATCGCAGATATATCAGTTTTTAGTAAATTTGTCAAAGATACATTAATTTAAGATTTTTTGTGATGAAAAATTAGTTTGGGATAAATTTGCTGTAGATGTACCAATTTGATGGCATTAACCTTTTTTTTTTAGGTGAGCTATATACTTTGTTCTATTTGATAAGATGTATGTGGTTGACCTCCCAACAAAGAAGCATCATATCTTCCTTTTTGACGGATTTTTGACGTCACCAATGGAGAAGAAATTGAAAAGCCATTATATAGTAGCGGGGGAAAAAAGAATTTAGCAGTGGGCACCCACGCAAAGAATATTAATAATGCCCCGACCGATTGATTTAACTAAAATCATTTATAAATCAGTCATTACATTAGGAGTCAAAATGTGGGTTCTTCAATCGCCATTATGTTAAATATTTATTTAATTTTCTCACGTGCATTAGATTTGTTTACTTCTAATGCGTTGTTTTTATGACCTTTTGCTAAGCGGGCCCTCCCGAAATGGAAACTGCCAACTAATATTTAACGTCTTTATCAAATATATATAATGTTTATTATTCTCTTCTTCTTTTTTTCTCATTTCGAAATGTCTTTTTATATTGCATGCAACCTAATCACGTCATGCGGGAGATATTAAAAAATCGCCCTTTATTAAAGGAAAAATCGAAGGTTGATCATTTTCTTCTAATCTATTATATTTCTATCCTAGCGCTTTTGGATAAGGATATAAGAGTAAAAGGGACCCACAATTTGGCATGCATGAGAAAAGCTCAAAAAAAATAAAAAGATAGTCATGACAAGGGAATGTGACGAGGAAAATTGTAAAAAAAAAATATAAAATCTATTGTATTTTGCCAATTCGATTTTAAACCTTTTAATTTTATCATTTCAATTATAAACATTTTTGCACTTATGTCAATTCAGTTTTAAATCTTCTTTTTGTGCGATTTAGTTTTAAATCTCTTTTGCATTTGTGACAATTCAATCGATCCGGCCATCTTTGATTGATCAATGCTGGCAAATTAATTTTTAATAATATTTTAATATTTTTCATTTCTTTTTCTCGCTTTTTTTTTGTTCATCTTCTTCCTCGAGCCGGTTGTCGGATTGGCGATCTGCTGGAGGCGGGGCTAACACCTCACAGGCCGCTAGCGCCATCCGCACCAAGTGAGCTCAGCCTCCCCTAAATCTAGCGAGGTCAAATCACCTCATGGCTGGGCGAGGTCTAGCCTCACAGTCTCTTGCCCAATAGCGGCGACGTGACACCATGGCCGGGTGAAGTCAAGCCTGGCCCAGCAATAATGGTGCTAATCTTACAATCCTCTCCTCCAACCAATTGATCATGCGACCGGTGGAGGAAGAATATGACAAAAAAGAAAAGAAAGAAAATGAAATGAAATAAAATAAAATAAAATAATTACAAAATGTAATATTTTATAAAATATTCCCTGTCAGTGCCGACCGTAGAGTTGGCGGATGGCCTGAATTGCTACAGATACAAAAAGTCTAGTATCAAATTGGCACAATAAAGTTTAGAATTGAATTAGCACAAATGCAAAAAGGTTTAAGACGGATTAGAAAAAATACAGTAAGTTTATGATTTTTTGATTTTTTTTTTGTATAACTTTAGGAAAACGATTCGGACCATCATGCCGCTCTAGAGAATTCAATTTAAATTTAAAATCTGCCAGAGACATTTACGGGACGATTGATAGCTACAACAACCTTATCATTTATCGTTTTTCGTTCGGACAAGAAAATTTATCGTGTTGCATTCATTCTTTAGTGCTATATATATATATTTCCGTTGATGACTATGAAGTCTATCTGCGTACGTCTCCATCTTTTTGTCCCTCGGATGTGAAGCTCTCCACTAATAACCACGTTAAAAAAAAAAAAAAAGGAAGAAGGCAAAATCCCGTTTTATTTTCCGGTCAACAAGGTGGTGATGCTAAATCAATGACGTCGGCGTTACAAATTTGATCCCCATGTATCCGGCTTTGGATCGCCGATTGGCATAAATGTACACCGATGATGATGATGATGATGCAATAAATATAAACTGACAAAATAAATTATTTTTACCGTACTATGTCCAAGTTCTAAACCCTTCGATTTGATCAATTTAGTCCTAAATAATCTCTTATTAGTATCAATTCAGTTTGTCCGGCTAATTTAGACTTGAAATTGCTAACGTGGACACCGAGGCCTCATCTGACGAAGTTAAAAGTTTTGACCGAAGGTTTCGGCGGTATAATTTGCAAATTTTATAGTTCTCATCAAACATGTCACTATCCAATTGATAATTAAAGTTCAGTTTGTTTCGCCAAAAAAAAAAAAAGCAATGTAAAAAATTTTTCTTAACAAATGATCGCTTATATCGCTTACAAAAATGAATGAACAAAAAATATTTTCATTATTTTATATAAATATCTATGAATAAATTATTGTCGATTGAAGATGTTTTCATCGACTAGCCATTTCAAGAGCCAAGCAAGCAAGCCCCCTCGTTTGGCTTCCACTCCAATTGGAAAAATAGCATGTCACGAGAGTGAGGTGAGGTTTGGTGCATAGTAGTCTCCCACGGGATGGTCACTATCTCTAAGACAAGGCCTTCCACTCTCAACCTTGACAGGAACCCTAGATGCTGTCGAAGTAAAGATCGTTAACAGGGGTGTTCTAGTGGGCCCTCTCTCTAAATAGCGTAAGTAAATCAAGGCACTCGTTAGGCCTTAAATCTTCTACTTGACTCTTTTTTTTTTTTTCAGAGTATATAACTATTGAATTGAAATAATAAAAAAAGGAAAATAGCATTGAGACTTTTTCAACTAAAGGTCTATGCCATTTTCATCGGCCTACTTTGACTACGCTATTCTTCACATTTCGGAATGGTCTCGGAGTTCAAGAAGGCGTTCAACAACACACAAAGAAGAGTTGTTTTGAATGATTTGAACACAAACAGAATAAAAAGCGAAGAGAAAGAAAGAAAAAGATTGAATAGATTATCTCGAACTTCCCTCTGACCTGATCATAGACTTGCTATATGCGATAATTTTAATAATTTATTTTTAATAATATATTTTTTACAAATCAAACGGAGCCTAAACGTTAAAAGTCAATCAAAAGAGTAAGTAATCCGCGGATTTGGTCATTCACGGGCATGAGCATCATCCATCCTAAGGAAATGTTCCTTCCTTTTGACTTTTTGAGCGTTGCCAGGCGTGACGTAAGCCACCACAATATTGCGTAACCCTTGAGTGCCAGGTCAGCAGTACCACGCGTCGACAAAAAAAAAAAAGGGCTTCCTAAGCGAGGAAGATACGAAACGATGACGTGTTCCCATCAGACCATGGGCCCCACCGAAAAAACTTAATCTTTTCTTAGTAATGATCCCTCCCACTTTGAGATGACACGTGGCTAGTTCTAACCTCGCATGTTGTTTAGTCTTAGTAGTGCTTTTGCTTGGAGTAATCGGATTAATTCTATCAAGACATGATGCTTCAAGACATCAATTAGTCATCATGTTCTGTAGAAGCAATTATTTTCAGCAATAATCTTGCATAATGCGAAAAAGACACAACTTCAAAAATAATAAAATATTCTCCCCTACTCGTCAATTGAATATATTAAATAACATGGTAGTTGCATGCATTGTAAATCTATCAAATTAATCAATCGATTTGAATTATATCAAATAAAAAAAGATTTCTTTCTCAATAAATCCATTTTTTGACAAGAAAAAATTAGACACATTTGATCAATTTCTCATGCAATACAAGTCTATTCACTCACACCTTTCAAATTCATTCATAGTGTCCCATTGTTAAAATATTTTTATATTTAACCTAACTTCCGACCTTTTAGCATATACTAATGCATCGGGACCGAGCAATTTTCAAATTGGTCAATCATGAATCCATGATGATCGTGATGACGCGCGGCTCTACCTGTCAAATCAAGATTTTGTCCACGCGCCGACCCTCGCTTGGAGCTGCGCGTGGGGAAGGTACCCGCGGGGACAAAAGTAGCGTGCGGTACGCGCACGTTGTGCGTCCACAGCGACAGCGAGTTAGGATGTCCTCGACTTCGCGCGATAAAGCCGCGCCCGGAGGAGACTTTATCGCGATATATCGCGGCGACAAGTCGGGCCCCGGTCCAGTTTTTCGTGCACCGAAAACCTTAATTTCCCGGATCTTTCGAGTGCGTGTGCCAACAACTTTTGGTGAAGTGAAGTCGTGTCGTCCAACCCTTTGCGCTCTGCCGGGTCAAACCGAACTAGATTGACGGTTTGGGAGTGGGACAGTGCGTCGGCGAATTACCATTTTTGCCCTTGCGTTTGGCACGGGACGAGTCTTCTTGTTTATGCTGCCTTTGGCTTTCAAAACGCTTTTCGCCACCCACCTTTTATCCAGAAATTTATTACGAGGCCGGCCAAAAAACAAGTGGGCATCGGATGAACCAAATGTACGTACCCCAATTCACATAAATTAATTTTTTTTGGTTCGGTCTGTCGACTGATCCGTGTCATGTTTATGTTTTCGCGTCGCACGAGTCCGTGTACTTGTGCCACTTTTGCTTTAAGCTAATGTCGCATTGCAGAAGATCTCAAACCAGTACAATCATATGACATTTATTCCAAACTAATTTTTGAATCATTGAGGGCCTTTTCGGTAATATTTTTGTTCCTCTAATTCTATTTTTGGGAACAAAAAAAGGTCAAAAATATTTTGATAACGCAAGTAAGTTTGATTCTGATTCTGCTTCCGGAAATAGTTTTCTACAAAAATAAAAAATTGGTTTTCCAAAAAAAGAACACTTCTATAAATCACAAAAAAAAAAAAAACTAAAGCCTCGGTTCTTTTAAAAAGATTAAATTCACCCGAACTTCTGAACTTTAAAAAATATTAAAATTAGATTTTTAAATTTACAAACTACTAATTTTTTAAGCATATGTTTTTTTAAATAGATTTAAAAATAATCTTTAAAATTTAATTTTAAATTTTAAAGGGGGGAATTAAAAATAAAAATGAAAAATTTTCAAAAAAATAAAAATGTGGGGGGACTTAAAAAATTATTTTTTAAAAAATTAAAAAATTGATTTTTTTTAAAAATATTTAAAAAGGGATGAAATATTTTTAAAAAAGGAATTCTCACCACTTGGTTGTTTTTGGGAATAAAATTTTTGTGCGATTACCAAATACATTCTAATTTTCTAAAAATCATTCACAGAACAGAATTAAAAAATATGATTCTAATCAGAATTACTTTTTTAGATTAGAATTATTGTTAAATAGGCCCTAAAAGTTAGAGATTTTAGCATTTTTTTTTTTAACTTGAGGGAGTTCTTGGGACAAAATAAGAGAATTTTTGGCAGATTTCCCAATCTAAGATTTTGGCGATTTTGGATTGGTTTTGAGTATATGTTGCAAGGGTATACTAGTTTGGGATTTCCCATGACACGAAATTTGATTTGGGTAAATCTAGCACGGATGTACTAGTTTGGGATATCGTACAATAAAAATACTAGTTTGAAGCAAATGCGGCACGACTCTACTAATTTGTGAATTTTTGGGACACGAAAATTAATTTGATATAACTATGGCACAGATGTACAAGCATATTGACCTTTGTTTACCAAAAGTCATAGGGTCTCGCTTTGAAGCTCACCTCATCTAATGGCACATGGGTATGCGGAAGCATCTCAAGATTTTTTTTTTCCCCCTTTTTTCAGTTAAATAGCCCAACAAAATACCATGGAAGAAATTACCCAATCAATTATAAACCTATTATACGGATATCAAATTAATCATAAACAGTTCAATCATATCAATTTAGCCCAAAAATTTTCGCGAAATTTCAATTCTGGCCAATATTCCCTGCAAAATCGCTAACGTGGCAGTGCACCACATAGGATGGCCGTCAATGATCTTCAGTGAAAATCAATTGAAATAATTATGTTGAATTTTCGAGTAAATTATTAAGAATGAATTAATATATATATAATAAATTTAGGATTGACCGGATAACTTTCCTGTTATGCCGGCGGAACTTGGTCATGGATGGCAGAAATTAATTTGATGTCATGCACTCTAGCATAACTGGACTCACGTTTTGGTCTGGCTCGGTTGCTGCCAGCTGGCATGGCCCAAAATGAAGGGCAGGTCAAAGGGTCACTCATCGTGCGAGCGTCCACGTCGAAGCATGCCTAGCTCGGAGCCCTAATGAGGCCCACGAAATGACAAAAGCAGCCGCCTTTGATGTTTTCGCCGATGTCAATGCACATGTCCGGATTCACACGAGGAACATAAGAGTTTTAGGGACGTCGTCCACGAACTCGCGTTATAAACATGTCGGAAGGATACGAAGTCTCGACTCGTGCTATGGAAAATCCGACTCGGTAGCTTACAACATATGACCGAGAATATTGAAGAATTGTCCAATATTAATCGACATTCGATCTAAATGCACTTTATATTCATGTGATCTCTTGCCACCTATTCATTTAAGCGTTTGAATTGAACTTTTTAATAGAAGAACACTACGCGTACGCGAGGCGCAATTAAGTCCGGTAGTGAGATTCTACTTTCAATCGCAAATAATAATAATTTCTGATGAAACTCAGCGACGGCTTTTTCTTGCGGGGGTGCTTCCGTCTTCATGCTTCTCAAATCTGTGTTTCCTGGGTGCACCAGAATCATGGTCATCTTCTCAACCTCGTGCAGTCCCTGTGGCCACTAAAAATTTCGACAGACACCTTCGAAAGCTACCCCGACTTCACCACACGAAGCATATCCATGGATCATTGTATTCCATGACACGATGTCTCCTCTAGGGCCCTGGTTGAAGAGGAGGCGTGCAATTTCCATTCTGTCAAACGCAGCGTATGCACGGAGCATGGCGTTGATGGCAAAAGACATCCGGAGCCAAATCCCATTTCCACGGCTCGAGCATGGATTTGCATTGTCCCCTCCGAGGATGGCAACTTAGAACAGGCTCTGAGTAGGAAAGGTAAGGCGTGGGCATTGTGTGGGACTGAATTACTTATCATCTCACCGTACAGAAGAAGGGCTTGTTCTGGTTCTCTGCCGCGGGAGTATCCTCTGACCAAGTAATCATTGCATTCCACATGAAGGTATTTCGACTGCTTTGTCTTGTTAAACAACTTCTGTGCATGTTTGATATTCGCCAGAACTCGGTGACCTGCAGAAAGCGACAAGTCTGCTCACAGGCATGAGCTCTGAAACGAGGCCTCTTTTGTACATACATACTTGCATGAATCTGCTTTAGTTCGTCCGTGGTCGAACAGACCTCGAGAAGAGAAAGCTGTTGCAAAGGAATCGCCATGGCTAGGCTCTGGAAACTTTTTGCTCCGAAGAAGACAAGCCAGTGATGGAGTCAAGATATCAAATCCCTGGACCGCCTCACTCGTATTCTTTTCTTTCCTATTGTGCTCTTATTTCTTTCTTCTCCACTCATTCCACAACCACAAGGTGTGTGTATATATATTTTCTTCATCATGTGCTGTGTTAAAGAGGAACTGAGCAATATTTGTAATTTTAGACTGATGTCATGTATCATCAAACGAAGATATATGCAAAATCAAGTAAATAATCTTGTATTATTCATATATCTCTTTTGATTGAGTGATTTATTTCGAGTACCCTTCATCTATTATATTAAGTAGTGTTCTAATAAATTTTAATCCTATAAAATTAAACGTAACCGGTAGATGCAATAGAAAATATACTTACATTAAACCGAACCGATCGAATATGAATATTATCCTTTCCATTTTTTTAAGCAGGAAAAAAATCATATATGTAATTATGAACTTGAAAAGCAATTACTTCCCCCCCCCCACACCAAAAAAAAAAAAAAAAACTTGAAAAGCAATTGTAATCCAATTGAAAATCTTTGGATTTCTTTCCTTCAACCATCCATATCTTCGGAGTATACAATCCCAAAAAAAAAATCGTAGTAGTCTTTCCTTTTTTGGACGAAAATTCCCCAATAAAGAGAAAAGGAAAGTCGAAGCAAACCACAAACTCTCACCTTGAATATTGACTTCTTTTGCGCTAGGCTTTCTCTCGTGGTATCGTCTTCTTCATCGCGTGGGTCTGAAGCACGGAAGAACCAAAAGGAGAGATGACAGACGATCGATGGAGAAATCATGGACATACAAGCGGAGGCCAGGCGGTTCGTGGAGAATTTCTACAGGACTTTCGATGCGAACACTGCGGACTTGGCAAACCTGTACGAGGAAGACGCGCTGCTGATCGTCGCCGAACTCACCTCCCTTCCCTTCCAGCAGTGTGAGCACCACATCACCTCCATCGGCTGTCTGCGCCTGGGCGGCCTGATGGTCTGCGTCCACGGCGACATCCGGCCAGACGGCAAGCGGGACGCCCTCCCTTTCACCCAGGTCTCTATCTTATCCATTTATGTTTTTATTTATTTCTTTTCGATGGCATTTAATTGATTGAATCTACTTCTTCTTCTTCTTCCTCAGACCTTCTATTTGGCCCCAGCACCTCACGGACCTCAAGGAAGCTTTTATGTAGCAGTGGACATGTTCCTGATGAACGATCACCGTCAGTTTGTGACCGCGGCCAACCAATGGAAATATATTGTTTCTCTCTCTCTTATTAGGCCAGGAGCTTTTAGTCTGTGTTGAATTGTCTCTTTCGGGACTTTGTTGGATTTGAAACAGATTCCATTTCCTTTTTTTTTACGATAGAACTTGATTTTGACTTAGAATATAGCGTTTGAGTTTGGTTTATATAATTTTTTTTTCAGATTTTTATTTTGTCAAAATCGGTGGGTCTTTTGGTTGTCACATGGGAAGAAATCGATACCTTAGGCGCTGTGCTCAACTCTTTTTTGCATCTTCTCCCAACTAAAAGGGTTGACAATGCTGTTTGATTTGAGTTTCCCCAAGAGAAATACAACGATATGGCTAAATTTCTAACATCAGTTTTCGCTGGAAAATCGCTGACATACAACTATACCAGTGACTTT
>JAGVVM010000499.1:0-41037 GCA_019149425.1 Psidium friedrichsthalianum | reverse complement strand
CCTGAAACTCTAGGCATATTGCGTAGATCATCCACTGTAAATCAAAACTACGTTCCACTTTCCTATGTTAATGTACATGAATTTGAAGAAGATCGTGCAGAGTATCCACCGTACGAACACTTATCCAAACTCATACGTTTCAGCCGATTTTACCCTCTTAATCTTATGTTTATCTAATAAATTGTCTGAAACTCTAGGCTATTGCGTAGATAATCCACTGGTGAACTACGTTCCACTTTCCTATGTTAATGTACATGAAATATGAAGAAGATCGTGCAGAGTATCCACCGTACGAACACTTATCCAAACTCATACTTTTCAGCCGATTTTACCCTCTTAATCTTATGTTTATCTAATAAATTGTCTGAAACTCTAGGCTATTGCGTAGATAATCCACTGGTGAACTACGTTCCACTTTCCTATGTTAATGTACATGAAATATGAAGAAGATCGTGCAGAGTATCCACCGTACGAACACTTATCCAAACTCATACTTTTCAGCCGATTTTACCCTCTTAATCTTATGTTTATCTAATAAATTGTCTGAAACTCTAGGCTATTGCGTAGATAATCCACTGGTGAACTACGTTCCACTTTCCTATGTTAATGTACATGAAATATGAAGAAGATCGTGCAGAGTATCCACCGTACGAACACTTATCCAAACTCATACTTTTCAGCCGATTTTACCCTCTTAATCTTATGTTTATCTAATAAATTGTCTGAAACTCTAGGCTATTGCGTAGATAATCCACTGGTGAACTACGTTCCACTTTCCTATGTTAATGTACATGAAATATGAAGAAGATCGTGCAGAGTATCCACCGTACGAACACTTATCCAAACTCATACTTTTCAGCCGATTTTACCCTCTTAATCTTATGTTTATCTAATAAATTGTCTGAAACTCTAGGCTATTGCGTAGATAATCCACTGGTGAACTACGTTCCACTTTCCTATGTTAATGTACATGAAATATGAAGAAGATCGTGCAGAGTATCCACCGTACGAACACTTATCCAAACTCATACTTTTCAGCCGATTTTACCCTCTTAATCTTATGTTTATCTAATAAATTGTCTGAAACTCTAGGCTATTGCGTAGATAATCCACTGGTGAACTACGTTCCACTTTCCTATGTTAATGTACATGAAATATGAAGAAGATCGTGCAGAGTATCCACCGTACGAACACTTATCCAAACTCATACTTTTCAGCCGATTTTACCCTCTTAATCTTATGTTTATCTAATAAATTGTCTGAAACTCTAGGCTATTGCGTAGATAATCCACTGGTGAACTACGTTCCACTTTCCTATGTTAATGTACATGAAATATGAAGAAGATCGTGCAGAGTATCCACCGTACGAACACTTATCCAAACTCATACTTTTCAGCCGATTTTACCCTCTTAATCTTATGTTTATCTAATAAATTGTCTGAAACTCTAGGCTATTGCGTAGATAATCCACTGGTGAACTACGTTCCACTTTCCTATGTTAATGTACATGAAATATGAAGAAGATCGTGCAGAGTATCCACCGTACGAACACTTATCCAAACTCATACTTTTCAGCCGATTTTACCCTCTTAATCTTATGTTTATCTAATAAATTGTCTGAAACTCTAGGCTATTGCGTAGATAATCCACTGGTGAACTACGTTCCACTTTCCTATGTTAATGTACATGAAATATGAAGAAGATCGTGCAGAGTATCCACCGTACGAACACTTATCCAAACTCATACTTTTCAGCCGATTTTACCCTCTTAATCTTATGTTTATCTAATAAATTGTCTGAAACTCTAGGCTATTGCGTAGATAATCCACTGGTGAACTACGTTCCACTTTCCTATGTTAATGTACATGAAATATGAAGAAGATCGTGCAGAGTATCCACCGTACGAACACTTATCCAAACTCATACTTTTCAGCCGATTTTACCCTCTTAATCTTATGTTTATCTAATAAATTGTCTGAAACTCTAGGCTATTGCGTAGATAATCCACTGGTGAACTACGTTCCACTTTCCTATGTTAATGTACATGAAATATGAAGAAGATCGTGCAGAGTATCCACCGTACGAACACTTATCCAAACTCATACTTTTCAGCCGATTTTACCCTCTTAATCTTATGTTTATCTAATAAATTGTCTGAAACTCTAGGCTATTGCGTAGATAATCCACTGGTGAACTACGTTCCACTTTCCTATGTTAATGTACATGAAATATGAAGAAGATCGTGCAGAGTATCCACCGTACGAACACTTATCCAAACTCATACTTTTCAGCCGATTTTACCCTCTTAATCTTATGTTTATCTAATAAATTGTCTGAAACTCTAGGCTATTGCGTAGATAATCCACTGGTGAACTACGTTCCACTTTCCTATGTTAATGTACATGAAATATGAAGAAGATCGTGCAGAGTATCCACCGTACGAACACTTATCCAAACTCATACTTTTCAGCCGATTTTACCCTCTTAATCTTATGTTTATCTAATAAATTGTCTGAAACTCTAGGCTATTGCGTAGATAATCCACTGGTGAACTACGTTCCACTTTCCTATGTTAATGTACATGAAATATGAAGAAGATCGTGCAGAGTATCCACCGTACGAACACTTATCCAAACTCATACTTTTCAGCCGATTTTACCCTCTTAATCTTATGTTTATCTAATAAATTGTCTGAAACTCTAGGCTATTGCGTAGATAATCCACTGGTGAACTACGTTCCACTTTCCTATGTTAATGTACATGAAATATGAAGAAGATCGTGCAGAGTATCCACCGTACGAACACTTATCCAAACTCATACTTTTCAGCCGATTTTACCCTCTTAATCTTATGTTTATCTAATAAATTGTCTGAAACTCTAGGCTATTGCGTAGATAATCCACTGGTGAACTACGTTCCACTTTCCTATGTTAATGTACATGAAATATGAAGAAGATCGTGCAGAGTATCCACCGTACGAACACTTATCCAAACTCATACTTTTCAGCCGATTTTACCCTCTTAATCTTATGTTTATCTAATAAATTGTCTGAAACTCTAGGCTATTGCGTAGATAATCCACTGGTGAACTACGTTCCACTTTCCTATGTTAATGTACATGAAATATGAAGAAGATCGTGCAGAGTATCCACCGTACGAACACTTATCCAAACTCATACTTTTCAGCCGATTTTACCCTCTTAATCTTATGTTTATCTAATAAATTGTCTGAAACTCTAGGCTATTGCGTAGATAATCCACTGGTGAACTACGTTCCACTTTCCTATGTTAATGTACATGAAATATGAAGAAGATCGTGCAGAGTATCCACCGTACGAACACTTATCCAAACTCATACTTTTCAGCCGATTTTACCCTCTTAATCTTATGTTTATCTAATAAATTGTCTGAAACTCTAGGCTATTGCGTAGATAATCCACTGGTGAACTACGTTCCACTTTCCTATGTTAATGTACATGAAATATGAAGAAGATCGTGCAGAGTATCCACCGTACGAACACTTATCCAAACTCATACTTTTCAGCCGATTTTACCCTCTTAATCTTATGTTTATCTAATAAATTGTCTGAAACTCTAGGCTATTGCGTAGATAATCCACTGGTGAACTACGTTCCACTTTCCTATGTTAATGTACATGAAATATGAAGAAGATCGTGCAGAGTATCCACCGTACGAACACTTATCCAAACTCATACTTTTCAGCCGATTTTACCCTCTTAATCTTATGTTTATCTAATAAATTGTCTGAAACTCTAGGCTATTGCGTAGATAATCCACTGGTGAACTACGTTCCACTTTCCTATGTTAATGTACATGAAATATGAAGAAGATCGTGCAGAGTATCCACCGTACGAACACTTATCCAAACTCATACTTTTCAGCCGATTTTACCCTCTTAATCTTATGTTTATCTAATAAATTGTCTGAAACTCTAGGCTATTGCGTAGATAATCCACTGGTGAACTACGTTCCACTTTCCTATGTTAATGTACATGAAATATGAAGAAGATCGTGCAGAGTATCCACCGTACGAACACTTATCCAAACTCATACTTTTCAGCCGATTTTACCCTCTTAATCTTATGTTTATCTAATAAATTGTCTGAAACTCTAGGCTATTGCGTAGATAATCCACTGGTGAACTACGTTCCACTTTCCTATGTTAATGTACATGAAATATGAAGAAGATCGTGCAGAGTATCCACCGTACGAACACTTATCCAAACTCATACTTTTCAGCCGATTTTACCCTCTTAATCTTATGTTTATCTAATAAATTGTCTGAAACTCTAGGCTATTGCGTAGATAATCCACTGGTGAACTACGTTCCACTTTCCTATGTTAATGTACATGAAATATGAAGAAGATCGTGCAGAGTATCCACCGTACGAACACTTATCCAAACTCATACTTTTCAGCCGATTTTACCCTCTTAATCTTATGTTTATCTAATAAATTGTCTGAAACTCTAGGCTATTGCGTAGATAATCCACTGGTGAACTACGTTCCACTTTCCTATGTTAATGTACATGAAATATGAAGAAGATCGTGCAGAGTATCCACCGTACGAACACTTATCCAAACTCATACTTTTCAGCCGATTTTACCCTCTTAATCTTATGTTTATCTAATAAATTGTCTGAAACTCTAGGCTATTGCGTAGATAATCCACTGGTGAACTACGTTCCACTTTCCTATGTTAATGTACATGAAATATGAAGAAGATCGTGCAGAGTATCCACCGTACGAACACTTATCCAAACTCATACTTTTCAGCCGATTTTACCCTCTTAATCTTATGTTTATCTAATAAATTGTCTGAAACTCTAGGCTATTGCGTAGATAATCCACTGGTGAACTACGTTCCACTTTCCTATGTTAATGTACATGAAATATGAAGAAGATCGTGCAGAGTATCCACCGTACGAACACTTATCCAAACTCATACTTTTCAGCCGATTTTACCCTCTTAATCTTATGTTTATCTAATAAATTGTCTGAAACTCTAGGCTATTGCGTAGATAATCCACTGGTGAACTACGTTCCACTTTCCTATGTTAATGTACATGAAATATGAAGAAGATCGTGCAGAGTATCCACCGTACGAACACTTATCCAAACTCATACTTTTCAGCCGATTTTACCCTCTTAATCTTATGTTTATCTAATAAATTGTCTGAAACTCTAGGCTATTGCGTAGATAATCCACTGGTGAACTACGTTCCACTTTCCTATGTTAATGTACATGAAATATGAAGAAGATCGTGCAGAGTATCCACCGTACGAACACTTATCCAAACTCATACTTTTCAGCCGATTTTACCCTCTTAATCTTATGTTTATCTAATAAATTGTCTGAAACTCTAGGCTATTGCGTAGATAATCCACTGGTGAACTACGTTCCACTTTCCTATGTTAATGTACATGAAATATGAAGAAGATCGTGCAGAGTATCCACCGTACGAACACTTATCCAAACTCATACTTTTCAGCCGATTTTACCCTCTTAATCTTATGTTTATCTAATAAATTGTCTGAAACTCTAGGCTATTGCGTAGATAATCCACTGGTGAACTACGTTCCACTTTCCTATGTTAATGTACATGAAATATGAAGAAGATCGTGCAGAGTATCCACCGTACGAACACTTATCCAAACTCATACTTTTCAGCCGATTTTACCCTCTTAATCTTATGTTTATCTAATAAATTGTCTGAAACTCTAGGCTATTGCGTAGATAATCCACTGGTGAACTACGTTCCACTTTCCTATGTTAATGTACATGAAATATGAAGAAGATCGTGCAGAGTATCCACCGTACGAACACTTATCCAAACTCATACTTTTCAGCCGATTTTACCCTCTTAATCTTATGTTTATCTAATAAATTGTCTGAAACTCTAGGCTATTGCGTAGATAATCCACTGGTGAACTACGTTCCACTTTCCTATGTTAATGTACATGAAATATGAAGAAGATCGTGCAGAGTATCCACCGTACGAACACTTATCCAAACTCATACTTTTCAGCCGATTTTACCCTCTTAATCTTATGTTTATCTAATAAATTGTCTGAAACTCTAGGCTATTGCGTAGATAATCCACTGGTGAACTACGTTCCACTTTCCTATGTTAATGTACATGAAATATGAAGAAGATCGTGCAGAGTATCCACCGTACGAACACTTATCCAAACTCATACTTTTCAGCCGATTTTACCCTCTTAATCTTATGTTTATCTAATAAATTGTCTGAAACTCTAGGCTATTGCGTAGATAATCCACTGGTGAACTACGTTCCACTTTCCTATGTTAATGTACATGAAATATGAAGAAGATCGTGCAGAGTATCCACCGTACGAACACTTATCCAAACTCATACTTTTCAGCCGATTTTACCCTCTTAATCTTATGTTTATCTAATAAATTGTCTGAAACTCTAGGCTATTGCGTAGATAATCCACTGGTGAACTACGTTCCACTTTCCTATGTTAATGTACATGAAATATGAAGAAGATCGTGCAGAGTATCCACCGTACGAACACTTATCCAAACTCATACTTTTCAGCCGATTTTACCCTCTTAATCTTATGTTTATCTAATAAATTGTCTGAAACTCTAGGCTATTGCGTAGATAATCCACTGGTGAACTACGTTCCACTTTCCTATGTTAATGTACATGAAATATGAAGAAGATCGTGCAGAGTATCCACCGTACGAACACTTATCCAAACTCATACTTTTCAGCCGATTTTACCCTCTTAATCTTATGTTTATCTAATAAATTGTCTGAAACTCTAGGCTATTGCGTAGATAATCCACTGGTGAACTACGTTCCACTTTCCTATGTTAATGTACATGAAATATGAAGAAGATCGTGCAGAGTATCCACCGTACGAACACTTATCCAAACTCATACTTTTCAGCCGATTTTACCCTCTTAATCTTATGTTTATCTAATAAATTGTCTGAAACTCTAGGCTATTGCGTAGATAATCCACTGGTGAACTACGTTCCACTTTCCTATGTTAATGTACATGAAATATGAAGAAGATCGTGCAGAGTATCCACCGTACGAACACTTATCCAAACTCATACTTTTCAGCCGATTTTACCCTCTTAATCTTATGTTTATCTAATAAATTGTCTGAAACTCTAGGCTATTGCGTAGATAATCCACTGGTGAACTACGTTCCACTTTCCTATGTTAATGTACATGAAATATGAAGAAGATCGTGCAGAGTATCCACCGTACGAACACTTATCCAAACTCATACTTTTCAGCCGATTTTACCCTCTTAATCTTATGTTTATCTAATAAATTGTCTGAAACTCTAGGCTATTGCGTAGATAATCCACTGGTGAACTACGTTCCACTTTCCTATGTTAATGTACATGAAATATGAAGAAGATCGTGCAGAGTATCCACCGTACGAACACTTATCCAAACTCATACTTTTCAGCCGATTTTACCCTCTTAATCTTATGTTTATCTAATAAATTGTCTGAAACTCTAGGCTATTGCGTAGATAATCCACTGGTGAACTACGTTCCACTTTCCTATGTTAATGTACATGAAATATGAAGAAGATCGTGCAGAGTATCCACCGTACGAACACTTATCCAAACTCATACTTTTCAGCCGATTTTACCCTCTTAATCTTATGTTTATCTAATAAATTGTCTGAAACTCTAGGCTATTGCGTAGATAATCCACTGGTGAACTACGTTCCACTTTCCTATGTTAATGTACATGAAATATGAAGAAGATCGTGCAGAGTATCCACCGTACGAACACTTATCCAAACTCATACTTTTCAGCCGATTTTACCCTCTTAATCTTATGTTTATCTAATAAATTGTCTGAAACTCTAGGCTATTGCGTAGATAATCCACTGGTGAACTACGTTCCACTTTCCTATGTTAATGTACATGAAATATGAAGAAGATCGTGCAGAGTATCCACCGTACGAACACTTATCCAAACTCATACTTTTCAGCCGATTTTACCCTCTTAATCTTATGTTTATCTAATAAATTGTCTGAAACTCTAGGCTATTGCGTAGATAATCCACTGGTGAACTACGTTCCACTTTCCTATGTTAATGTACATGAAATATGAAGAAGATCGTGCAGAGTATCCACCGTACGAACACTTATCCAAACTCATACTTTTCAGCCGATTTTACCCTCTTAATCTTATGTTTATCTAATAAATTGTCTGAAACTCTAGGCTATTGCGTAGATAATCCACTGGTGAACTACGTTCCACTTTCCTATGTTAATGTACATGAAATATGAAGAAGATCGTGCAGAGTATCCACCGTACGAACACTTATCCAAACTCATACTTTTCAGCCGATTTTACCCTCTTAATCTTATGTTTATCTAATAAATTGTCTGAAACTCTAGGCTATTGCGTAGATAATCCACTGGTGAACTACGTTCCACTTTCCTATGTTAATGTACATGAAATATGAAGAAGATCGTGCAGAGTATCCACCGTACGAACACTTATCCAAACTCATACTTTTCAGCCGATTTTACCCTCTTAATCTTATGTTTATCTAATAAATTGTCTGAAACTCTAGGCTATTGCGTAGATAATCCACTGGTGAACTACGTTCCACTTTCCTATGTTAATGTACATGAAATATGAAGAAGATCGTGCAGAGTATCCACCGTACGAACACTTATCCAAACTCATACTTTTCAGCCGATTTTACCCTCTTAATCTTATGTTTATCTAATAAATTGTCTGAAACTCTAGGCTATTGCGTAGATAATCCACTGGTGAACTACGTTCCACTTTCCTATGTTAATGTACATGAAATATGAAGAAGATCGTGCAGAGTATCCACCGTACGAACACTTATCCAAACTCATACTTTTCAGCCGATTTTACCCTCTTAATCTTATGTTTATCTAATAAATTGTCTGAAACTCTAGGCTATTGCGTAGATAATCCACTGGTGAACTACGTTCCACTTTCCTATGTTAATGTACATGAAATATGAAGAAGATCGTGCAGAGTATCCACCGTACGAACACTTATCCAAACTCATACTTTTCAGCCGATTTTACCCTCTTAATCTTATGTTATCTAATAAATTGTCTGAAACTCTAGGCTATTGCGTAGATAATCCACTGGTGAACTACGTTCCACTTTCCTTTGTTAATGTACATGAAATATGAAGAAGATCGTGCAGAGTATCCACCGTACGAACACTTATCCAAACTCATACTTTTCAGCCGATTTTACCCTCTTAATCTTATGTTATCTAATAAATTGTCTGAAACTCTAGGCTATTGCGTAGATAATCCACTGGTGAACTACGTTCCACTTTCCTTTGTTAATGTACATGAAATATGAAGAAGATCGTGCAGAGTATCCACCGTACGAACACTTATCCAAACTCATACTTTTCAGCCGATTTTACCCTTTAATCTTATGTTTATCTAATAAATTGTCTGAAACTCTAGGCTATTGCGTAGATAATCCACTGGTGAACTACGTTCCACTTTCCTTTGTTAATGTACATGAAATATGAAGAAGATCGTGCAGAGTATCCACCGTACGAACACTTATCCAAACTCATACTTTTCAGCCGATTTTACCCTCTTAATCTTATGTTTATCTAATAAATTGTCTGAAACTCTAGGCTATTGCGTAGATAATCCACTGGTGAACTACGTTCCACTTTCCTTTGTTAATGTACATGAAATATGAAGAAGATCGTGCAGAGTATCCACCGTACGAACACTTATCCAAACTCATACTTTTCAGCCGATTTTACCCTCTTAATCTTATGTTATCTGATAAATTGTCTGAAACTCTAGGCTATTGCGTAGATAATCCACTGGTGAACTACGTTCCACTTTCCTTGTTAATGTACATGAAATATGAAGAAGATCGTGCAGAGTATCCACCGTACGAACACTTATCCAAACTCATACTTTTCAGCCGATTTTACCCTCTTAATCTTATGTTTATCTAATAAATTGTCTGAAACTCTAGGCTATTGCGTAGATAATCCACTGGTGAACTACGTTCCACTTTCCTTTGTTAATGTACATGAAATATGAAGAAGATCGTGCAGAGTATCCACCGTACGAACACTTATCCAAACTCATACTTTTCAGCCGATTTAACCCTCTTAATCTTCTGTCTATCTAATAAATTGTCTGAAACTCTAGGCTATTGCGTAGATAATCCACTGGTGAACTACGTTCCACTTTCCTTGTAATGTACATGAAATTGAAGAAGATCGTGCAGAGTATCCACCGTACGAACACTTATCCAAACTCATAATTCAGCCGATTTTAACCTCTTAATCTTATGTTTATCTAATAAATTGTCTAAAACTCTAGGCTATTCACTTCCCCACGCCCCACCCCCTCCTCGGGCGACCTCACGACAGATCCTCCGATACCCACGGTCATCGTTGAACGGCCAACCAAAATGCGAACGCCCAGGAAACGTCGCGGCCGAACAACGGTACAGCAGACGCTAACGAAAGCGCAATACAACCCTGACAAGCGTACATGCAATGGATAGAATGCTGACAGTAGCCAATTCAAAGGAACTTAGACAAATACTTGATTATATAAAAGGAACACCCTGTACATATATATATACTAATACAACAGAGAGTTATATATATACATACAAACAGTCACCTGAACTGGCTACCAAAAAGGGACTCTCAAAAGCCAGCACACTCAAAAATGGTGCTCAACCACAGACTCCCAAAAACTATGGCAGACCAACTAAAGCTAGTCGGTCTCTGCTCCACTGTCCTCTGAGGATGGCAGCTCCTCGGGATCAGACTCCACCGGCTCCACATACTCGGGCTCATCTGCCAGCTCTGCTATATCATGGGGGTCATACTCATGGCCGTCGATCTCCATCGGCCAGTCCTCCTCAGGCTCCTCCTCGTCCATAGGCTCGGGGTTGATGACCTCACCACCAAAGGTCACAGGCTCGACAGCTCCAAACTCGTCCTCACTCTGGACGTCTATATCCATACCGATGATCGGTCCTCGGTATATCAGAGCTCGCCTCTCGTACCACGCCTCGAACTTCAGAGGTACCAGATAACCTGTACCCTCATCTACCCAGACGGTGGACTCCCTACGCTTATATACAGTATTATTCGTACTACGGTAGATAGACTCCCACTTTTCTATCTCATGTGGCTCACCAAAAAGTACACCTAGGTTCTCCATCCTATGGGTGCGGATCTGAAATGGCGATCAGCCTCAAGTGAGTCTATATGACTCAGTGAGCAAACATAACAACGGACACACAATATTCACATGCATATAAATCAAGTCAATGATACAAGATTATATGCAGTATAAGATGCTCACTCTCAGCAGTGCAATCACATCGGTATGCATGAATCGAACTCACGTTCATTTATATTTCACACAATAGGTTCTTTAGGGGATCTCTTGAATCATCCCAGAACTTCGAAGTCTTAGGCTTCAAGCCGTGCCCGTGCATGCATACTGCACATCAGGCCATGCCACTGTCCACGCAGAAGCGTCACAGACAGGCATGCTTATCGCTCCAGCTACCCAGTGCCTTGCACATTCGGGCGCCCTCGGCAAGCAAAGAGGCTGCAAGCCGGAACTACGACACCACCCGTTCTCGATACCAATCTCAGCATTGGTCGAGCCGTTCTCCATTTTCAGTTCATCGACTCGCCCATATAATGTGTCGTGCAAAACAATTAACATGCTCAGCCATGTTATTTAAATTCACACAATCAAGCACACCACCAAATAATTATACATTCACACAATTCCACAGGCGAGTTAATCTCTCATACAACTAATAGACAGTCGCTAAATCAAACAAGCAATTAAATGCTCATTTCTCTCAATTTAGATACTCAGAGAGGTGGACACTTAAAATAGAGAAATTCCATCTATAATAATGTCTAACAGATGCACAATCTATTCCTCATCGACTAAATTTCACGATTTAGGAAGATTGGAACCGATGGGTCTTGGTTCGCTAGATCCCAGTCTCATTGAACTACTCAAATTTGTTACTCACTCAATAGAGTATTCGGTCACCCTAGACCACCAAAAATTTCCAGATTTAAGTCTCAATCAACTTAGCAATTCAACTCATGCTTTAACCGAAATAATGCAACCGGATTTACCCTAATTAGAACCGATTTTAAGGTTAAATTTTCACAGATTTTTGGGCAGCAAAACCCTCCTGTTCTAGCCCTAACATACTCACAATAAACCGGCACAATCAAGTATAATGGGTCACCGAATCACCTCAGCAAAACAGAACAGCAAATTAAACAGAACCGGTTCAAGAGAAACCTGTTTTCAACTCAACATCAACTATCCATTTCATGGAATAAACCAACCTAATCTCTACCAATCTGACCTCACATAATCAGGGATAGGTTTAGAAGAGTTTACTCACCAAAACAAGCTTGAAAGTCCACAAATTGAGGCAGCAAACTTGCTGCAAAACAGAACCCAACACAAAAAAATGAAAACCGGCGAAACAGAAAAAAAACAGAGCAGACTTTGAATCAGTACTGCGATTTCTGTAGAAGGTTTTTTGAAGATCCACTTGAAGATTATCGAAGCTTGAGGTCTTACGAGTACACAGGCGAAAACGGAGCGCGATTTGGAGTCCAGACGACCCCGAACGAGCCGATTCCGTCCGAGCGCGCGTGCAGGGACGCGAGAGAAACAGCTCTCGGGAAGGGAGGATTTTTGGCCCGAAAATGAAGAGATCAATGAGAGAGAGAGAGAAAGAGAGAATGGTCAATGGCTTCTTGGACAAGCCATGGTGAAGCTTGTTGAACAAGCTTTGCAAAAAGTCAAACCACGGTCCAATCCGGGCGCGACACGTGGCAAGAGGGGGTAAGCTTGAAGAAAGTCAAATCAATGGCCAATCCGAGCGTGACACGTGGAGGAGTCATCAAGGTTGGTCCAAAAGTCAAGCAAGGGTCCAATAGAGTGATGACAAGTGGCCTCAAGATTAGATTAAATTTATTTTTACTTAACCGCGAAGAAACGAGACTCGGCGGTTCGATCGGGAGAGTGAACTTTTGAAAATTTCAAGAGTATACTCAAAACGCTCACAAAGACGAGGTGACCTCAAATCTAAAGTCTAATCTCACTAAAAACACACTGAACCCAAATTGAGAAGACTGGAGCGAACCGGGGGCAAAACTGACAATTGCACTTGTCGCCCCTTTCGTGGCACCCCTTACTAATTCCAACCTTCTGAATCTCACTGTGGTGCTCAATTTAGCTTTTGCAACACCCTAAGACCTTCGATTGTCCTAAATCAGAAATCCGTATCGTGGTCAATTCCATCGACTCGCAATTTAGCAAATAACTCAGGCCAACGGGCGGCGGTTAGGAGATACGCGTATCGACCGTTAAGTCCACGTACTTTAAATCCTAAATCGCCATTCCCACTTGGTCGGCCATCCCGAGGTGATCAATCTCGACTGAGATTTGACTATAGTGCAAGCGACGAAGTAAATCCATTCTATTAGACATCTGATAAAAGGGTCGAAAATTCAGGGCGTTACAACTCTTCCCTCCTTAAAGAAATTTCGTCCTCGAAATTATAGCATATTACAAATATACACACTATTCAAACAAATACGGGTACTTGAGCCTCATCTCATCTTCACTTTCCCAGGTGGCTCCTTCCGTACCATGATGCTCCCAGATAACTTTGACCAGCGGCACAGTCTTGGTTCTTAAAACCTGTTCTCGTTTGTCCTCGATTCTAACTGGTCTCTCCACATAGGACACTCGATCGTCTACATCTATAACCTCATGATCTAACACATGACTAGGGTCAGGTTGATACATTCTTAACATCGATACATGGAAGACATTGTGGACTTGCGACAGATTAGGCGGCAGAGCAAGTCGATATGCCAGCTTTCCAATCCTTTCCAAAATCTCGAATGGGCCTACAAATCTTGGACTCAGCTTTCCTTTCTTCCCAAACCGAGATAATCCACGCATTGGCGACACTTTCAAAAACACATGGTCACCAACTTGGAATTCCAATGGCTTACGCCTCTTATCTGCGTAGCTTTTCTGGCGGCTCTGCGCTGTTTTCAATCTATCTCTAATCACTTGTAGGGTTTCCACTGACTGTTGAACCAACTCCGGTCCAGTGATAGATCTCTCACCAACTTGATCCCAACACAGAGGAGTTCGGCAAGCCCTACCATACAAGGCTTCAAATGGTGCCATCTTGATACTCTGCTGGTAGCTGTTATTGTAAGCAAATTCCACCAAATGTAACTGCTCCTCCCAGCTACCCTTGAAATCAATCACACAGGCCCTTAGCATGTCCTCCAATGTCTGAATAGTTCTCTCTGACTGTCCGTCTGTCTGCGGATGGTAAGCAGTACTAAAATGTAACTCTGATCCCAGGGCAGCTTGTAGGCTCTTCCAAAACGTAGCTGTAAACCTAGGATCTCGATCTGATGTCACTGACACTGGCACTCCATGCAGACGAACAATCTGTCGGATGTAAAGCTCAGCAAGCTTTTCTAAAGCATGATCTTTCCTTACCGCAATGAAATGGGCCGACTTTGTCAATCTGTCGACCACTACCCAAATCGAATCGTTGCCCCTCTGGCTCCTCGGTAGGTTAGTCACAAAATCCATAGTGACATGTTCCCATTTCCACTCTGGGATTTCCAGTGGCTGCAACAATCCTCCAGGTTTACAGTGTTGCGCCTTTACTTGCTGACAGGTCAGACACTTAGCCACATACTTAGCGACATCCACTTTCATTCCATTCCACCAGTAATGTTGTCGCAGGTTCTGGTACATCTTGGTACTGCCAGGGTGAATGCTATAACTACTGCGATGTGCTTCTGCCAGAATGTCTTCTCTTAACTTCTCATTATTGGGCACGCACCAACGTCCTTGGAACTTTAGCACCCTATCCTCAGTAACCCCAAACTCTGGCTTGCGCTTATCTGTATCCAAAAGCAGAATCTTCTGCAATTCAGGATCCGTAAACTGGAGTTCCTTGATCCTTGTTTGAATGGTCGGTTCAACCCTCAAAGTGGCCATCAGGCTAGAAAAACATCCTACTTCCAATTTGAACTCTAAGTCTCTGACTTCCGCTAGCAGAGTCCATTCCTTTACTACCATTTGCGCGACGCTTGATTTCCGACTGAGAGCGTCCGCTACTTTATTTGCCTTTCCCGGGTGGTACAGTATGTCGCAATCGTAGTCTTTCAGTAATTCCATCCAGCGACGTTGTCTCAAGTTCAATTCCTTTTGGGAGAACAAATACTTCAAACTCTGATGATCCGTGTAAATTTGGAACCTTTCTCCCACCAGGTAGTGTCTCCATATTTTTAATGCAAACACTATCGCTGCCAATTCCAAGTCATGCGTCGGATAGTTCATCTCGTGAGGTCTTAGTTGTCGAGACGCATACGCCACGACCCGTCCGTGCTGCATCAAGACACATCCCAATCCTCTCAATGATGCATCACTGTAGATCTCGAACCCTCCAGGTCCTGACGGAATAGTTAACACTGGTGCCGTCGTCAACCTATCTTTAAGTTCCTGAAAACTTTTCTCACATCTATCTGTCCAATCAAACTTTGATTCCTTTTTCAGTAATTGAGTCATCGGGGTTGCAATCGACGAGAATCTTTCTACAAACCGTCTATAATAGCCCGCTAAACCCAAGAAACTTCGTACTTCAGTCACAGTCGTCGGTCTTGGCCATTTCTCTACGGCTTCAACCTTCGAGGGGTCCACTGATATCCCTTCTCCTGAAACTATATGCCCAAGGAATGCCACCCTGTTAAGCCAAAACTCACATTTGCTGAACTTAGCAAACAGAGAATGTTCCCTTAAGGTCTGCAAAACCGTTCTCAAATGTAACTCATGGTCCTCTAAACTCTTCGAGTACACTAAAATGTCATCAATGAAAACAATCACAAACTGATCTAAGAATTCTTTGAATATCCTATTCATCATGTCCATAAAGGCAGCAGGGGCATTCGTCAAGCCAAAGGGCATGACAGTAAACTCATAATGCCCATACCTCGTCCTAAAGGCAGTCTTGGGAATATCCTCCTTTTTGATCCTCAACTGGTGATAACCTGTCCTCAGGTCGATTTTAGAAAATACTGACGCTCCCTGTAACTGATCGAACAGGTCATCAATCCTCGGCAGCGGATACTTGTTCTTAATAGTTACCTGGTTCAACTGCCGATAGTCAATGCACAACCTCAACGATCCATCCTTCTTCCTAACAAATAACACTGGCGCTCCCCAGGGCGACGCACTTGGCCGGATGAAACCTTTATCTAGCATTTCTTGCAATTGCACCTTAAGCTCTTTTAACTCCGACAACGCCATCCTATAAGGTGCTTTCGAAATCGGCTCCGTCCCAGGGGCCAATTCAATTACAAATTCCACTTCTCGATCCGGGGGCAATCCAGGCAACTCTTGAGGAAAGACGTCCGGAAACTCACACACAACTGCCACCTCCTCTAATTTGGATTCCACCACTGTGGGATCCGACACAGATGCTAGAAACCCTACACATCCTTCGTCTAACAACTTGGTTGCTTCGAGCGACGAAATCCAAGGTATCGAGGTTCCTCCTCGACTCCCTACAAACTCATATCTAGGGTGACCCATTGAACCAAACTGGATCACCCTACTACTGCAATCAATAACTGCCCCATGCTTAACTAACCAGTCCATTCCCACTATAACATCAAAGTCATGCATGGGCAAAACAACCAAATCAATAAACTCGTTTCTATCTCCCAGAGTTATTTTACACCCCTCACATCCTAACGAAGCAATCACTTTATCTTTTAAAGGGGTTTCCACATGCAGCAATATAGTCAATGGCTTCACATCCATGCCAACCAACTTAATAAACTGTTCTGACACAAATGAATGCGACGCCCCAGGATCAAACAATGCATATGCTGCATGGCCACAGAGAGAAACGGTACCTGTGATCACGCCAGGCGCATCCTCAGCCTCTTTTCGCGCCAAAGCGTACACCCTTCCTTGCACTGGCGGTCTAATCGGCACGTTCTGCTGCACTGGTCGCACTGGTGGTCCCGTCCGCGGCCTCTGCGGTGGGGCTTGTGGTGCAAAAGCCCGCTTCGTGCAATTCCTAGCAAAGTGCCCCGTCTCTCCACATACGAAGCATGCTCCCGTCTTTCTTGGGCAGGGACGATTTCCATGGTTCTGCCCACACTCATTACATCTGGGCCCACCAATATGTATAGGTTTCCTTAAATCCTTACGAATGGGTGGCACAAATTTCCGGCTATCCGCCATCGGCCTTTTGCCGAAATTCCTTTGATCCCGTCTCGGCACAAATCTCGACCCCGACGAGGCGATCCTATCCATCGTATCCCGTTCCAACTGTTGTGCCAACTCATACATCTCGTTGTAATCCCTCAGTCCTGAGGTAATTATCTGACCTCTCAACTCTGGCTTCAAACCTTCACGGAACTTTCTTGCCTTGTCCCATGGGTTTTGAAGAATCCGACGAGCAAACTTTGACAGCCGCGCGAATTCGCCTTCATACTGATCGACCGTCATTGATCCTTGACGCAGTCGCAGAAATTCTTCTAGTTTTCTTTCCTGGGCAGCTTCAGAAAAATACTTGCCGTTGAAGGCTTCGCAAAACCCTGCCCACGTCCGTGCAGTTCCTACCGGGAAGACCCGCTCTCTAGTGGCCTTCCACCAATCATCTGCGATCCTTTGCAGCTGGTACTCTGCCAGCATAACCTTGTCATCATCAGTACACCTCAGCACCGCAAAAGCCTTCTCTAACTGCTCAGTCCAGAATGAGGCTACTTCTGGTCCTCCAGTTCCATCAAACTTTGGCGGATGCAGCTTCAGAAACTGCTCTACCAAATGGGGCGCTTGTCGCCCTTCAGCACCCTGGGCTGCGGCAGTCCTATCTCCCATCTGCCTACCCATGACAGTTCCCATCTCTGCTATTATTCTCATCAGATCCCTCACAGTTGGCTCGCCCCCTTCTCGAGCATGCGGTTCCCCCACAGCTGGTGCTTGTGAACCTGATGCACCCCCAATGCCTCTGCCCCGGCGACTCATGCTTCTCAATTGAACCTACTAAACCCTGCTACAATTCCATCAAGGAATTAGCAGTCTAAACTACAACTCTAGGCGACTCACGCCTAAAACGATAGGCCAGAACATAAACTACAGACAGAGCAATCACAGCCCTAAACAAAACACGGGCAACATCTATGCCTTAAACTTACCTCTGGTCCCGACGCACCTGTAAAGTACTACTCAAGAACTACTATAGGCACGCAATTCAATACAAGCCAGCAATCAACACAGATATTCAATCACAAGCGCCAAACAAGTCTCACACGACTTATTCCCATTCTAACCCTACTTAAGGTCTCACTATCTATCCATTCCCAAATCAGTCATCCTTATAACTCCCAACCTCGATTAGTCTCAGATCGAGCAGACCTTGCTCTGATACCACTCAACGGGAGGCTGTCACGCCCCACCCCCTCCTCGGGCGACCTCACGACAGATCCTCCGATACCCACGGTCATCGTTGAACGGCCAACCAAAATGCGAACGCCCAGGAAACGTCGCGGCCGAACAACGGTACAGCAGACGCTAACGAAAGCGCAATACAACCCTGACAAGCGTACATGCAATGGATAGAATGCTGACAGTAGCCAATTCAAAGGAACTTAGACAAATACTTGATTATATAAAAGGAACACCCTGCACATATATATATACTAATACAACAGAGAGTTATATATATATACATACAAACAGTCACCTGAACTGGCTACCAAAAAGGGACTCTCAAAAGCCAGCACACTCAAAAATGGTGCTCAACCACAGACTCCCAAAAACTATGGCAGACCAACTAAAGCTAGTCGGTCTCTGCTCCACTGTCCTCTGAGGATGGCAGCTCCTCGGGATCAGACTCCACTGGCTCCACATACTCGGGCTCATCTGCCAGCTCTGCTATATCATGGGGGTCATAATCATGGCCGTCGATCTCCATCGGCCAGTCCTCCTCAGGCTCCTCCTCGTCCATAGGCTCGGGGTTGATGACCTCACCTCCAAAGGTCACAGGCTCGACAGCTCCAAACTCGTCCTCACTCTGGACGTCTATATCCATACCGATGATCGGTCCTCGGTATATCAGAGCTCGCCTCTCGTACCACGCCTCGAACTTCAGAGGTACCAGATAACCTGTACCCTCATCTACCCAGACGGTGGACTCCCTACGCTTATATACAGTGTTATTCGTACTACGGTAGACAGACTCCCACTTTTCTATCTCATGTGGCTCACCAAAAAGTACACCTAGGTTCTCCATCCTATGGGTGCGGATCTGAAATGGCGATCAGCCTCAAGTGAGTCTATATGACTCAGTGAGCAAACATAAAAACGAACACACAACGTTCACATGCGTATAAATCAAGTCAGCGATACAAGATTACGTGCAGTATAAGATGCTCACTCTCAGTAATAAAATCACATCGATATGGATGAATCGAACTCACGTTCATTTATATTTCCACAGTAGGTTCAATAGAGGATCTCTTGAATCGTCCCAGAACTTCAAAGTCTTAGGCTTCAAGCCGTGCCCGTGCATACATACTGCACATCAGGCCATGCCACTGTCCACGCAGAAGCGTCACAGACAGGCATGCTTATCGCTCCAGCTACCCAGTGCCGTGCACATTCGGGCGCCTTCGGCAAGCAAAGAGGCCGCAAGCCGGAACTACGACACCACCCATTCTCGATACCAATCTCAGCATTGGTCGAGCCGTTCTCCATTTTCAGTTCACTGACTTGCCCATATAATGTGCCGTGCAAAACAATTAACACCTCAGCCATATTGTCAAATTCACACAATCAAGCACAACACCAAATGATTATACATTCACACAATTCACAGGCGAGTCAATCTCTCTTACAACAATCAGACAGTCGCTAAATCAAACAAGCAATTAAATGCTCATTTCTCTCAATTTAGATACTCAGAGAGATTGACACTTAGAATAGAGAAATTCCATCTATAATAATGTCTAATAGATGCACAATCTAGTCCTCATCGACTCAAATTTCACGATTTAGGAAGATTGAAACCGATAGGTCTTGGTTCTCTACAACTCAGTCCCATTGAACTACTCAAATTTGTTACTCCCTCATCGGAGTATTCGGTCACCCTAGACTACCACAAATTTCCAGATTTAAGTCTCAATCAACTCAGCGAATCAACTCAGGCTTTAACCGAAATAATGCAACCGGATTTACCCTAATTAAAACCGATTTTTAAGGTTAAATTTTCACAAATTTTGGGCAGTAAAACTCTCCTGTTCTAGCCCTAATATCCTCACAATAGACCGGTACAATCAAGCATAAATGGTCACGAATTACCTCAGCAAAACCGAACAGCAAATTAAACAAAACCGGTTCAACAGAAACCGGTTTTCAACTCCACATCAACTATCCATTTCACAAAATAATTCAGCCCAAATCTCTACCAATCTGACCTCACATAATCAGGGATAGGTTTAGAAGAGTTTACTCACCAAAACAAGCTTGAAAGTCCACAAATTGAGGCAGCAAACTTGCTGCAAAACAGAACCCAACACAAAAATGAAAACCGGCGAAACAGAAAAAAACAGAGCAGACTTTGAATCAGTACTGCGATTTCTGTAGAAGGTTTTTTGAAGATCCACTTGAAGATTATCGAAGCTTGAGGTCTTACGAGTACACAGGCGAAAACGGAGCGCGATTTGGAGTCCAGACGACCCCGAACGAGCCGATTCCGTCCGAGCGCGCGTGCAGGGACGCGAGAGAAACAGCTCTCGGGAAGGGAGGATTTTTGGCCCGAAAATGAAGAGATCAATGAGAGAGAGAGAGAAAGAGAGAATGGTCAATGGCTTCTTGGACAAGCCATGGTGAAGCTTGTTGAACAAGCTTTGCAAAAAGTCAAACCACGGTCCAATCCGGGCGCGACACGTGGCCAGAGGGGGTAAGCTTGAAGAAAGTCAAATCAATGGCCAATCCGAGCGTGACACGTGGAGGAGTCATCAAGGTTGGTCCAAAAGTCAAGCAAGGGTCCAATAGAGTGATGACAAGTGGCCTCAAGATTAGATTAAATTTATTTTTACTTAACCGCGAAGAAACGAGACTCGGCGGTTCGATCGGGAGAGTGAACTTTTGAAAATTTCAAGAGTATACTCAAAACGCTCACAAAGACGAGGTGACCTCAAATCTAAAGTCTAATCTCACTAAAAACACACTGAACCCAAATTGAGAAGACTGGAGCGAACCGGGGGCAAAACTGACAATTGCACTTGTCGCCCCTTTCGTGGCACCCCTTACTAATTCCAACCTTCTGAATCTCACTGTGGTGCTCAATTTAGCTTTTGCAACACCCTAAGACCTTCGATTGTCCTAAATCAGAAATCCGTATCGTGGTCAATTCCATCGACTCGCAATTTAGCAAATAACTCAGGCCAACGGGCGGCGGTTAGGAGATACGCGTATCGACCGTTAAGTCCACGTACTTTAAATCCTAGATAGCCATTCCCACTTGGTCGGTCATCTTGAGGTGATCAAGCTCGAGTGAGCTTAACTATAGCGCAAGCGACGAAGTAAATCTATTCTATTAGAAATTCCGAAAAAGGGTCGAAATTCAGGGCGTCACAGTGACCGGTGTCTGAATTTCCCTTCGGCTGAAATGCTTACAAACTTATGATGTTTAAAGGAAAAGAAATAACATTCTTTGTCTTTCAACTATAATTACTGCATAATCCCTAGTTCACGGACAAAGTTTTATTTCGCCCTTTTCACTATTTCTAATTTTGCAAGCGTGTTTTGGGCTTGATGGAATTCTAGTTGGTTTGTAATTCCTGAATTTTCGACCCTTTTATCAGATGTCTAATAGAATGGATTTACTTCGTCGCTTGCACTATAGTCAAATCTCAGTCGAGATTGATCACCTCGGGATGGCCGACCAAGTGGGAATGGCGATTTAGGATTTAAAGTACGTGGACTTAACGGTCGATACGCGTATCTCCTAACCGCCGCCCGTTGGCCTGAGTTATTTGCTAAATTGCGAGTCGATGGAATTGACCACGATACGGATTTCTGATTTAGGACAATCGAAGGTCTTAGGGTGTTGCAAAAGCTAAATTGAGCACCACAGTGAGATTCAGAAGGTTGGAATTAGTAAGGGGTGCCACGAAAGGGGCGACAAGTGCAATTGTCAGTTTTGCCCCCGGTTCGCTCCAGTCTTCTCAATTTGGGTTCAGTGTGTTTTTAGTGAGATTAGACTTTAGATTTGAGGTCACCTCGTCTTTGTGAGCGTTTTGAGTATACTCTTGAAATTTTCAAAAGTTCACTCTCCCGATCGAACCGCCGAGTCTCGTTTCTTCGCGGTTAAGTAAAAATAAATTTAATCTAATCTTGAGGCCACTTGTCATCACTCTATTGGACCCTTGCTTGACTTTTGGACCAACCTTGATGACTCCTCCACGTGTCACGCTCGGATTGGCCATTGATTTGACTTTCTTCAAGCTTACCCCCTCTGGCCACGTGTCGCGCCCGGATTGGACCGTGGTTTGACTTTTTGCAAAGCTTGTTCAACAAGCTTCACCATGGCTTGTCCAAGAAGCCATTGACCATTCTCTCTTTCTCTCTCTCTCTCATTGATCTCTTCATTTTCGGGCCAAAAATCCTCCCTTCCCGAGAGCTGTTTCTCTCGCGTCCCTGCACGCGCGCTCGGACGGAATCGGCTCGTTCGGGGTCGTCTGGACTCCAAATCGCGCTCCGTTTTCGCCTGTGTACTCGTAAGACCTCAAGCTTCGATAATCTTCAAGTGGATCTTCAAAAAACCTTCTACAGAAATCGCAGTACTGATTCAAAGTCTGCTCTGTTTTTTTCTGTTTCGCCGGTTTTCATTTTTTGTGTTGGGTTCTGTTTTGCAGCAAGTTTGCTGCCTCAATTTGTGGACTTTCAAGCTTGTTTTGGTGAGTAAACTCTTCTAAACCTATCCCTGATTATGTGAGGTCAGATTGGTAGAGATTAGGTTGGTTTATTCCATGAAATGGATAGTTGATGTTGAGTTGAAAACAGGTTTCTCTTGAACCGGTTCTGTTTAATTTGCTGTTCTGTTTTGCTGAGGTGATTCGGTGACCCATTATACTTGATTGTGCCGGTTTATTGTGAGTATGTTAGGGCTAGAACAGGAGGGTTTTGCTGCCCAAAAATCTGTGAAAATTTAACCTTAAAATCGGTTCTAATTAGGGTAAATCCGGTTGCATTATTTCGGTTAAAGCATGAGTTGAATTGCTAAGTTGATTGAGACTTAAATCTGGAAATTTTTGGTGGTCTAGGGTGACCGAATACTCTATTGAGTGAGTAACAAATTTGAGTAGTTCAATGAGACTGGGATCTAGCGAACCAAGACCCATCGGTTCCAATCTTCCTAAATCGTGAAATTTAGTCGATGAGGAATAGATTGTGCATCTGTTAGACATTATTATAGATGGAATTTCTCTATTTTAAGTGTCCACCTCTCTGAGTATCTAAATTGAGAGAAATGAGCATTTAATTGCTTGTTTGATTTAGCGACTGTCTATTAGTTGTATGAGAGATTAACTCGCCTGTGGAATTGTGTGAATGTATAATTATTTGGTGGTGTGCTTGATTGTGTGAATTTAAATAACATGGCTGAGCATGTTAATTGTTTTGCACGACACATTATATGGGCGAGTCGATGAACTGAAAATGGAGAACGGCTCGACCAATGCTGAGATTGGTATCGAGAACGGGTGGTGTCGTAGTTCCGGCTTGCAGCCTCTTTGCTTGCCGAGGGCGCCCGAATGTGCAAGGCACTGGGTAGCTGGAGCGATAAGCATGCCTGTCTGTGACGCTTCTGCGTGGACAGTGGCATGGCCTGATGTGCAGTATGCATGCACGGGCACGGCTTGAAGCCTAAGACTTCGAAGTTCTGGGATGATTCAAGAGATCCCCTAAAGAACCTATTGTGTGAAATATAAATGAACGTGAGTTCGATTCATGCATACCGATGTGATTGCACTGCTGAGAGTGAGCATCTTATACTGCATATAATCTTGTATCATTGACTTGATTTATATGCATGTGAATATTGTGTGTCCGTTGTTATGTTTGCTCACTGAGTCATATAGACTCACTTGAGGCTGATCGCCATTTCAGATCCGCACCCATAGGATGGAGAACCTAGGTGTACTTTTTGGTGAGCCACATGAGATAGAAAAGTGGGAGTCTATCTACCGTAGTACGAATAATACTGTATATAAGCGTAGGGAGTCCACCGTCTGGGTAGATGAGGGTACAGGTTATCTGGTACCTCTGAAGTTCGAGGCGTGGTACGAGAGGCGAGCTCTGATATACCGAGGACCGATCATCGGTATGGATATAGACGTCCAGAGTGAGGACGAGTTTGGAGCTGTCGAGCCTGTGACCTTTGGTGGTGAGGTCATCAACCCCGAGCCTATGGACGAGGAGGAGCCTGAGGAGGACTGGCCGATGGAGATCGACGGCCATGAGTATGACCCCCATGATATAGCAGAGCTGGCAGATGAGCCCGAGTATGTGGAGCCGGTGGAGTCTGATCCCGAGGAGCTGCCATCCTCAGAGGACAGTGGAGCAGAGACCGACTAGCTTTAGTTGGTCTGCCATAGTTTTTGGGAGTCTGTGGTTGAGCACCATTTTTGAGTGTGCTGGCTTTTGAGAGTCCCTTTTTGGTAGCCAGTTCAGGTGACTGTTTGTATGTATATATATATAACTCTCTGTTGTATTAGTATATATATATGTACAGGGTGTTCCTTTTATATAATCAAGTATTTGTCTAAGTTCCTTTGAATTGGCTACTGTCAGCATTCTATCCATTGCATGTACGCTTGTCAGGGTTGTATTGCGCTTTCGTTAGCGTCTGCTGTACCGTTGTTCGGCCGCGACGTTTCCTGGGCGTTCGCATTTTGGTTGGCCGTTCAACGATGACCGTGGGTATCGGAGGATCTGTCGTGAGGTCGCCCGAGGAGGGGGTGGGGCGTGACAGCCTCCCGTTGAGTGGTATCAGAGCAAGGTCTGCTCGATCTGAGACTAATCGAGGTTGGGAGTTATAAGGATGACTGATTTGGGAATGGATAGATAGTGAGACCTTAAGTAGGGTTAGAATGGGAATAAGTCGTGTGAGACTTGTTTGGCGCTTGTGATTGAATATCTGTGTTGATTGCTGGCTTGTATTGAATTGCGTGCCTATAGTAGTTCTTGAGTAGTACTTTACAGGTGCGTCGGGACCAGAGGTAAGTTTAAGGCATAGATGTTGCCCGTGTTTTGTTTAGGGCTGTGATTGCTCTGTCTGTAGTTTATGTTCTGGCCTATCGTTTTAGGCGTGAGTCGCCTAGAGTTGTAGTTTAGACTGCTAATTCCTTGATGGAATTGTAGCAGGGTTTAGTAGGTTCAATTGAGAAGCATGAGTCGCCGGGGCAGAGGCATTGGGGGTGCATCAGGTTCACAAGCACCAGCTGTGGGGGAACCGCATGCTCGAGAAGGGGGCGAGCCAACTGTGAGGGATCTGATGAGAATAATAGCAGAGATGGGAACTGTCATGGGTAGGCAGATGGGAGATAGGACTGCCGCAGCCCAGGGTGCTGAAGGGCGACAAGCGCCCCATTTGGTAGAGCAGTTTCTGAAGCTGCATCCGCCAAAGTTTGATGGAACTGGAGGACCAGAAGTAGCCTCATTCTGGACTGAGCAGTTAGAGAAGGCTTTTGCGGTGCTGAGGTGTACTGATGATGACAAGGTTATGCTGGCAGAGTACCAGCTGCAAAGGATCGCAGATGATTGGTGGAAGGCCACTAGAGAGCGGGTCTTCCCGGTAGGAACTGCACGGACGTGGGCAGGGTTTTGCGAAGCCTTCAACGGCAAGTATTTTTCTGAAGCTGCCCAGGAAAGAAAACTAGAAGAATTTCTGCGACTGCGTCAAGGATCAATGACGGTCGATCAGTATGAAGGCGAATTCGCGCGGCTGTCAAAGTTTGCTCGTCGGATTCTTCAAAACCCATGGGACAAGGCAAGAAAGTTCCGTGAAGGTTTGAAGCCAGAGTTGAGAGGTCAGATAATTACCTCAGGACTGAGGGATTACAACGAGATGTATGAGTTGGCACAACAGTTGGAACGGGATACGATGGATAGGATCGCCTCGTCGGGGTCGAGATTTGTGCCGAGACGGGATCAAAGGAATTTCGGCAAAAGGCCGATGGCGGATAGCCGGAAATTTGTGCCACCCATTCGTAAGGATTTAAGGAAACCTATACATATTGGTGGGCCCAGATGTAATGAGTGTGGGCAGAACCATGGAAATCGTCCCTGCCCAAGAAAGACGGGAGCATGCTTCGTATGTGGAGAGACGGGGCACTTTGCTAGGAATTGCACGAAGCGGGCTTTTGCACCACAAGCCCCACCGCAGAGGCCGCGGACGGGACCACCAGTGCGACCAGTGCAGCAGAACGTGCCGATTAGACCGCCAGTGCAAGGAAGGGTGTACGCTTTGGCGCGAAAAGAGGCTGAGGATGCGCCTGGCGTGATCACAGGTACCGTTTCTCTCTGTGGCCATGCAGCATATGCATTGTTTGATCCTGGGGCGTCGCATTCATTTGTGTCAGAACAGTTTATTAAGTTGGTTGGCATGGATGTGAAGCCATTGACTATATTGCTGCATGTGGAAACCCCTTTAAAAGATAAAGTGATTGCTTCGTTAGGATGTGAGGGGTGTAAAATAACTCTGGGAGATAGAAACGAGTTTATTGATTTGGTTGTTTTGCCCATGCATGACTTTGATGTTATAGTGGGAATGGACTGGTTAGTTAAGCATGGGGCAGTTATTGATTGCAGTAGTAGGGTGATCCAGTTTGGTTCAATGGGTCACCCTAGATATGAGTTTGTAGGGAGTCGAGGAGGAACCTCGATACCTTGGATTTCGTCGCTCGAAGCAACCAAGTTGTTAGACGAAGGATGTGTAGGGTTTCTAGCATCTGTGTCGGATCCCACAGTGGTGGAATCCAAATTAGAGGAGGTGGCAGTTGTGTGTGAGTTTCCGGACGTCTTTCCTCAAGAGTTGCCTGGATTGCCCCCGGATCGAGAAGTGGAATTTGTAATTGAATTGGCCCCTGGGACGGAGCCGATTTCGAAAGCACCTTATAGGATGGCGTTGTCGGAGTTAAAAGAGCTTAAGGTGCAATTGCAAGAAATGCTAGATAAAGGTTTCATCCGGCCAAGTGCGTCGCCCTGGGGAGCGCCAGTGTTATTTGTTAGGAAGAAGGATGGATCGTTGAGGTTGTGCATTGACTATCGGCAGTTGAACCAGGTAACTATTAAGAACAAGTATCCGCTGCCGAGGATTGATGACCTGTTCGATCAGTTACAGGGAGCGTCAGTATTTTCTAAAATCGACCTGAGGACAGGTTATCACCAGTTGAGGATCAAAAAGGAGGATATTCCCAAGACTGCCTTTAGGACGAGGTATGGGCATTATGAGTTTACTGTCATGCCCTTTGGCTTGACGAATGCCCCTGCTGCCTTTATGGACATGATGAATAGGATATTCAAAGAATTCTTAGATCAGTTTGTGATTGTTTTCATTGATGACATTTTAGTGTACTCGAAGAGTTTAGAGGACCATGAGTTACATTTGAGAACGGTTTTGCAGACCTTAAGGGAACATTCTCTGTTTGCTAAGTTCAGCAAATGTGAGTTTTGGCTTAACAGGGTGGCATTCCTTGGGCATATAGTTTCAGGAGAAGGGATATCAGTGGACCCCTCGAAGGTTGAAGCCGTAGAGAAATGGCCAAGACCGACGACTGTGACTGAAGTACGAAGTTTCTTGGGTTTAGCGGGCTATTATAGACGGTTTGTAGAAAGATTCTCGTCGATTGCAACCCCGATGACTCAATTACTGAAAAAGGAATCAAAGTTTGATTGGACAGATAGATGTGAGAAAAGTTTTCAGGAACTTAAAGATAGGTTGACGACGGCACCAGTGTTAACTATTCCGTCAGGACCTGGAGGGTTCGAGATCTACAGTGATGCATCATTGAGAGGATTGGGATGTGTCTTGATGCAGCACGGACGGGTCGTGGCGTATGCGTCTCGACAACTAAGACCTCACGAGATGAACTATCCGACGCATGACTTGGAATTGGCAGCGATAGTGTTTGCATTAAAAATATGGAGACACTACCTGGTGGGAGAAAGGTTCCAAATTTACACGGATCATCAGAGTTTGAAGTATTTGTTCTCCCAAAAGGAATTGAACTTGAGACAACGTCGCTGGATGGAATTACTGAAAGACTACGATTGCGACATACTGTACCACCCGGGAAAGGCAAATAAAGTAGCGGACGCTCTCAGTCGGAAATCAAGCGTCGCGCAAATGGTAGTAAAGGAATGGACTCTGCTAGCGGAAGTCAGAGACTTAGAGTTCAAATTGGAAGTAGGATGTTTTTCTAGCCTGATGGCCACTTTGAGGGTTGAACCGACCATTCAAACAAGGATCAAGGAACTCCAGTTTACGGATCCTGAATTGCAGAAGATTCTGCTTTTGGATACAGATAAGCGCAAGCCAGAGTTTGGGGTTACTGAGGATAGGGTGCTAAAGTTCCAAGGACGTTGGTGCGTGCCCAATAATGAGAAGTTAAGAGAAGACATTCTGGCAGAAGCACATCGCAGTAGTTATAGCATTCACCCTGGCAGTACCAAGATGTACCAGAACCTGCGACAACATTACTGGTGGAATGGAATGAAAGTGGATGTCGCTAAGTATGTGGCTAAGTGTCTGACCTGTCAGCAAGTAAAGGCGCAACACTGTAAACCTGGAGGACTGTTGCAGCCACTGGAAATCCCAGAGTGGAAATGGGAACATGTCACTATGGATTTTGTGACTAACCTACCGAGGAGCCAGAGGGGCAACGATTCGATTTGGGTAGTGGTCGACAGATTGACAAAGTCGGCCCATTTCATTGCGGTAAGGAAAGATCATGCTTTAGAAAAGCTTGCTGAGCTTTACATCCGACAGATTGTTCGTCTGCATGGAGTGCCAGTGTCAGTGACATCAGATCGAGATCCTAGGTTTACAGCTACGTTTTGGAAGAGCCTACAAGCTGCCCTGGGATCAGAGTTACATTTTAGTACTGCTTACCATCCGCAGACAGACGGACAGTCAGAGAGAACTATTCAGACATTGGAGGACATGCTGAGGGCCTGTGTGATTGATTTCAAGGGTAGCTGGGAGGAGCAGTTACATTTGGTGGAATTTGCTTACAATAACAGCTACCAGCAGAGTATCAAGATGGCACCATTTGAAGCCTTGTATGGTAGGGCTTGCCGAACTCCTCTGTGTTGGGATCAAGTTGGTGAGAGATCTATCACTGGACCGGAGTTGGTTCAACAGTCAGTGGAAACCCTACAAGTGATTAGAGATAGATTGAAAACAGCGCAGAGCCGCCAGAAAAGCTACGCAGATAAGAGGCGTAAGCCATTGGAATTCCAAGTTGGTGACCATGTGTTTTTGAAAGTGTCGCCAATGCGTGGATTATCTCGGTTTGGGAAGAAAGGAAAGCTGAGTCCAAGATTTGTAGGCCCATTCGAGATTTTGGAAAGGATTGGAAAGCTGGCATATCGACTTGCTCTGCCGCCTAATCTGTCGCAAGTCCACAATGTCTTCCATGTATCGATGTTAAGAATGTATCAACCTGACCCTAGTCATGTGTTAGATCATGAGGTTATAGATGTAGACGATCGAGTGTCCTATGTGGAGAGACCAGTTAGAATCGAGGACAAACGAGAACAGGTTTTAAGAACCAAGACTGTGCCGCTGGTCAAAGTTATCTGGGAGCATCATGGTACGGAAGGAGCCACCTGGGAAAGTGAAGATGAGATGAGCTCAAGTACCCGTATTTGTTTGAATAGTGTGTATATTTGTAATATGCTATAATTTCGAGGACGAAATTTCTTTAAGGAGGGAAGAGTTGTAACGCCCTGAATTTTCGACCCTTTTATCAGATGTCTAATAGAATGGATTTACTTCGTCGCTTGCACTATAGTCAAATCTCAGTCGAGATTGATCACCTCGGGATGGCCGACCAAGTGGGAATGGCGATTTAGGATTTAAAGTACGTGGACTTAACGGTCGATACGCGTATCTCCTAACCGCCGCCCGTTGGCCTGAGTTATTTGCTAAATTGCGAGTCGATGGAATTGACCACGATACGGATTTCTGATTTAGGACAATCGAAGGTCTTAGGGTGTTGCAAAAGCTAAATTGAGCACCACAGTGAGATTCAGAAGGTTGGAATTAGTAAGGGGTGCCACGAAAGGGGCGACAAGTGCAATTGTCAGTTTTGCCCCCGGTTCGCTCCAGTCTTCTCAATTTGGGTTCAGTGTGTTTTTAGTGAGATTAGACTTTAGATTTGAGGTCACCTCGTCTTTGTGAGCGTTTTGAGTATACTCTTGAAATTTTCAAAAGTTCACTCTCCCGATCGAACCGCCGAGTCTCGTTTCTTCGCGGTTAAGTAAAAATAAATTTAATCTAATCTTGAGGCCACTTGTCATCACTCTATTGGACCCTTGCTTGACTTTTGGACCAACCTTGATGACTCCTCCACGTGTCACGCTCGGATTGGCCATTGATTTGACTTTCTTCAAGCTTACCCCCTCTGGCCACGTGTCGCGCCCGGATTGGACCGTGGTTTGACTTTTTGCAAAGCTTGTTCAACAAGCTTCACCATGGCTTGTCCAAGAAGCCATTGACCATTCTCTCTTTCTCTCTCTCTCTCATTGATCTCTTCATTTTCGGGCCAAAAATCCTCCCTTCCCGAGAGCTGTTTCTCTCGCGTCCCTGCACGAGTCCGGACAAATTGGCGTTCGGGGACTGGACGCGAAACCGCCCTCGGTTCTCGTCTTTCCTAATCGTGAAAATTTAGTCGATAGGAATAATTGTACATTGTTAGACATTATTATTCGAATTTCTGATTTAAGTGTCCTCTCTCTGGTTTCTGTTTCGCCGTTTTTAATTGCTTGTTTCATTTGGACTTCTATTTTGTAGAAGTTAACTCGCCTGTTATTGTGTGAATGTATAATTATTTGGTGGTGTGTGATGTTGTGTGAATTTAAAATAACATGCTGAGGTTAATTGTTTGCACGACACATTATATGGGCGAGTCGATGAACTGAAAATGGAGAACGGCTCGACCAATGCTGAGATTGGTATCGAGAACGGGTGGTGTCGTAGTTCCGGCTTGCAGCCTCTTTGCTTGCCGAGGGCGCCCGAATGTGCAAGGCACTGGGTAGCTGGAGCGATAAGCATGCCTGTCTGTGACGCTTCTGCGTGGACAGTGGCATGGCCTGATGTGCAGTATGCATGCACGGGCACGGCTTGAAGCCTAAGACTTCGAAGTTCTGGGATGATTCAAGAGATCCCCTAAAGAAACCTATTGTGTGAAATATAAATGAACGTGAGTTCGATTCATGCATACCGATGTGATGCACTGCTGAGAGTGAGCATCTTATACTGCATATAATCTTGTATCATTGACTTGATTTATATGCATGTGAATATTGTGTGTCTGTGTTATGTTTGCTCACTGAGTCATATAGACTCACTTGAGGCTGATCGCCATTTCAGATCCGCACCCATAGGATGGAGAAACCTAGGTGTACTTTTTGGTGAGCCACATGAGATAGAAAAGTGGGAGTCTATCTACCGTAGTACGAATAATACTGTATATAAGCGTAGGGAGTCCACCGTCTGGGTAGATGAGGGTACAGGTTATCTGGTACCTCTGAAGTTCGAGGCGTGGTACGAGAGGCGAGCTCTGATATACCGAGGACCGATCATCGGTATGGATATAGACGTCCAGAGTGAGGACGAGTTTGGAGCTGTCGAGCCTGGGACCTTTGGTGTGAGGTCATCAACCCCGAGCCTATGGACGAGGAGGAGCCTGAGGAGGACTGGCCGATGGAGATCGACGGCCATGAGTATGACCCCCATGATTATAGCAGAGCTGGCAGATGAGCCCGAGTATGTGGAGCCGGTGGAGTCTGATCCCGAGGGCTGCTATCCTCAGAGGACAGTGGAGCAGAGGATCCGACTAGCTTTAGTTGGTCTGCCATAGTTTTTTGGGAGTCTGTGGTTGAGCACCATTTTTGAGTGTGCTGGCTTTTGAGAGTCCTTTTTGGTAGCCAGTTCAGGTGACTGTTTGTATATAATATATAACCCCTGTTATATATATATATAATACAACAGAGAGTTATATATATACATACAAACAGTCACCTGAACTGGCTACCAAAAAGGGACTCTCAAAAGCCAGCACACTCAAAAATGGTGCTCAACCACAGACTCCCAAAAAACTATGGCAGACCAACTAAAGCTAGTCGGTCTCTGCTCCACTGTCCTCTGAGGATGGCAGCTCCTCGGGATCAGACTCCACCGGCTCCACATACTCGGGCTCATCTGCCAGCTCTGCTATATCATGGGGGTCATACTCATGGCCGTCGATCTCCATCGGCCAGTCCTCCTCAGGCTCCTCCTCGTCCATAGGCTCGGGGTTGATGACCTCACCACCAAAGGTCACAGGCTCGACAGCTCCAAACTCGTCCTCACTCTGGACGTCTATATCCATACCGATGATCGGTCCTCGGTATATCAGAGCTCGCCTCTCGTACCACGCCTCGAACTTCAGAGGTACCAGATAACCTGTACCCTCATCTACCCAGACGGTGGACTCCCTACGCTTATATACAGTATTATTCGTACTACGGTAGATAGACTCCCACTTTTCTATCTCATGTGGCTCACCAAAAAGTACACCTAGGTTCTCCATCCTATGGGTGCGGATCTGAAATGGCGATCAGCCTCAAGTGAGTCTATATGACTCAGTGAGCAAACATAACAACGGACACCAATATTCACATGCATATAAATCAAGTCAATGATACAAGATTATATGCGTATAAGATGCTCACTCTCAGCAGTGCAATCACATCGGTATGCATGAATCGAACTCACGTTCATTTATATTTCACACAATAGGTTCTTTAGGGGATCTCTTATCATCCCAGAACTTCGAAGTCTTAGGCTTCAAGCCGTGCCCGTGCATGCATACTGCACATCAGGCCATGCCACTGTCCACGAAAGCGTCACAGACAGGCATGCTTATCGCTCCAGCTACCCAGTGCCTTGCACATTCGGGCGCCCTCGGCAAGCAAAGAGGCTGCAAGCCGGAACTACGACACCACCCGTTCTCGATACCAATCTCAGCATTGGTCGAGCCGTTCTCCATTTTCAGTTCATCACTCGCCCATATAAACCGTGCAAAACCAATTAACATGCTCAGCCATGTTATTTAAAATTCACACAATCAAGCACAACACCAAATAATTAACATTCACACAATTCCAAGGCGAGTTATCTCTCATACAACTAATAGACAGTCGCTAAATGAAACAAGCAATTAAATGCTCATTTCTCTCAAGTTAGATACTCAAAGAGGGGAACTTTAAAAATAGAGAAATTCCATCTATAATAATGTCTAAACAGATGACACACTTGATTCCTCATCGACTAAAATTTTACGATTTAGAAGATTGGAACGAGCGGGTCTTGAGTCCAAACAGTCTCATGAACGACCAAATTCCGTTACTCGCTCGTGCAGGGACGCGAGAGAAACAGCTCTCGGGAAGGAGGATTTTTGGCCCGAAAATGAAGAGATTAATGAGAGAGAGAGAGAAAGAGAGAATGGTCAATGGCTTCTTGGACAAGCCATGGTGAAGCTTGTTGAACAAGCTTTGCAAAAAGTCAAACCACGGTCCAATCCGGGCGCGACACGTGGCCAGAGGGGGTAAGCTTGAAGAAAGTCAAATCAATGGCCAATCCGAGCGTGACACGTGGAGGAGTCATCAAGGTTGGTCCAAAAGTCAAGCAAGGGTCCAATAGAGTGATGACAAGTGGCCTCAAGATTAGATTAAATTTATTTTTACTTAACCGCGAAGAAACGAGACTCGGCGGTTCGATCGGGAGAGTGAACTTTTGAAAATTTCAAGAGTATACTCAAAACGCTCACAAAGACGAGGTGACCTCAAATCTAAAGTCTAATCTCACTAAAACACACTGAACCCAAATTGAGAAGACTGGAGCGAACCGGGGGCAAAACTGACAATTGCACTTGTCGCCCCTTTCGTGGCACCCCTTACTAATTCCAACCTTCTGAATCTCACTGTGGTGCTCAATTTAGCTTTTGCAACACCCTAAGACCTTCGATTGTCCTAAATCAGAAATCCGTATCGTGGTCAATTCCATCGACTCGCAATTTAGCAAATAACTCAGGCCAACGGGCGGCGGTTAGGAGATACGCGTATCGACCGTTAAGTCCACGTACTTTAAATCCTAAATCGCCATTCCCACTTGGTCGGCCATCCCGAGGTGATCAATCTCGACTGAGATTTGACTATAGTGCAAGCGACGAAGTAAATCCATTCTATTAGACATCTGATAAAAGGGTCGAAAATTCAGGGCGTTACAACTCTTCCCTCCTTAAAGAAATTTCGTCCTCGAAATTATAGCATATTACAAATATACACACTATTCAAACAAATACGGGTACTTGAGCCTCATCTCATCTTCACTTTCCCAGGTGGCTCCTTCCGTACCATGATGCTCCCAGATAACTTTGACCAGCGGCACAGTCTTGGTTCTTAAAACCTGTTCTCGTTTGTCCTCGATTCTAACTGGTCTCTCCACATAGGACACTCGATCGTCTACATCTATAACCTCATGATCTAACACATGACTAGGGTCAGGTTGATACATTCTTAACATCGATACATGGAAGACATTGTGGACTTGCGACAGATTAGGCGGCAGAGCAAGTCGATATGCCAGCTTTCCAATCCTTTCCAAAATCTCGAATGGGCCTACAAATCTTGGACTCAGCTTTCCTTTCTTCCCAAACCGAGATAATCCACGCATTGGCGACACTTTCAAAAACACATGGTCACCAACTTGGAATTCCAATGGCTTACGCCTCTTATCTGCGTAGCTTTTCTGGCGGCTCTGCGCTGTTTTCAATCTATCTCTAATCACTTGTAGGGTTTCCACTGACTGTTGAACCAACTCCGGTCCAGTGATAGATCTCTCACCAACTTGATCCCAACACAGAGGAGTTCGGCAAGCCCTACCATACAAGGCTTCAAATGGTGCCATCTTGATACTCTGCTGGTAGCTGTTATTGTAAGCAAATTCCACCAAATGTAACTGCTCCTCCCAGCTACCCTTGAAATCAATCACACAGGCCCTTAGCATGTCCTCCAATGTCTGAATAGTTCTCTCTGACTGTCCGTCTGTCTGCGGATGGTAAGCAGTACTAAAATGTAACTCTGATCCCAGGGCAGCTTGTAGGCTCTTCCAAAACGTAGCTGTAAACCTAGGATCTCGATCTGATGTCACTGACACTGGCACTCCATGCAGACGAACAATCTGTCGGATGTAAAGCTCAGCAAGCTTTTCTAAAGCATGATCTTTCCTTACCGCAATGAAATGGGCCGACTTTGTCAATCTGTCGACCACTACCCAAATCGAATCGTTGCCCCTCTGGCTCCTCGGTAGGTTAGTCACAAAATCCATAGTGACATGTTCCCATTTCCACTCTGGGATTTCCAGTGGCTGCAACAATCCTCCAGGTTTACAGTGTTGCGCCTTTACTTGCTGACAGGTCAGACACTTAGCCACATACTTAGCGACATCCACTTTCATTCCATTCCACCAGTAATGTTGTCGCAGGTTCTGGTACATCTTGGTACTGCCAGGGTGAATGCTATAACTACTGCGATGTGCTTCTGCCAGAATGTCTTCTCTTAACTTCTCATTATTGGGCACGCACCAACGTCCTTGGAACTTTAGCACCCTATCCTCAGTAACCCCAAACTCTGGCTTGCGCTTATCTGTATCCAAAAGCAGAATCTTCTGCAATTCAGGATCCGTAAACTGGAGTTCCTTGATCCTTGTTTGAATGGTCGGTTCAACCCTCAAAGTGGCCATCAGGCTAGAAAAACATCCTACTTCCAATTTGAACTCTAAGTCTCTGACTTCCGCTAGCAGAGTCCATTCCTTTACTACCATTTGCGCGACGCTTGATTTCCGACTGAGAGCGTCCGCTACTTTATTTGCCTTTCCCGGGTGGTACAGTATGTCGCAATCGTAGTCTTTCAGTAATTCCATCCAGCGACGTTGTCTCAAGTTCAATTCCTTTTGGGAGAACAAATACTTCAAACTCTGATGATCCGTGTAAATTTGGAACCTTTCTCCCACCAGGTAGTGTCTCCATATTTTAATGCAAACACTATCGCTGCCAATTCCAAGTCATGCGTCGGATAGTTCATCTCGTGAGGTCTTAGTTGTCGAGACGCATACGCCACGACCCGTCCGTGCTGCATCAAGACACATCCCAATCCTCTCAATGATGCATCACTGTAGATCTCGAACCCTCCAGGTCCTGACGGAATAGTTAACACTGGTGCCGTCGTCAACCTATCTTTAAGTTCCTGAAAACTTTTCTCACATCTATCTGTCCAATCAAACTTTGATTCCTTTTTCAGTAATTGAGTCATCGGGGTTGCAATCGACGAGAATCTTTCTACAAACCGTCTATAATAGCCCGCTAAACCCAAGAAACTTCGTACTTCAGTCACAGTCGTCGGTCTTGGCCATTTCTCTACGGCTTCAACCTTCGAGGGGTCCACTGATATCCCTTCTCCTGAAACTATATGCCCAAGGAATGCCACCCTGTTAAGCCAAAACTCACATTTGCTGAACTTAGCAAACAGAGAATGTTCCCTTAAGGTCTGCAAAACCGTTCTCAAATGTAACTCATGGTCCTCTAAACTCTTCGAGTACACTAAAATGTCATCAATGAAAACAATCACAAACTGATCTAAGAATTCTTTGAATATCCTATTCATCATGTCCATAAAGGCAGCAGGGGCATTCGTCAAGCCAAAGGGCATGACAGTAAACTCATAATGCCCATACCTCGTCCTAAAGGCAGTCTTGGGAATATCCTCCTTTTTGATCCTCAACTGGTGATAACCTGTCCTCAGGTCGATTTTAGAAAATACTGACGCTCCCTGTAACTGATCGAACAGGTCATCAATCCTCGGCAGCGGATACTTGTTCTTAATAGTTACCTGGTTCAACTGCCGATAGTCAATGCACAACCTCAACGATCCATCCTTCTTCCTAACAAATAACACTGGCGCTCCCCAGGGCGACGCACTTGGCCGGATGAAACCTTTATCTAGCATTTCTTGCAATTGCACCTTAAGCTCTTTTAACTCCGACAACGCCATCCTATAAGGTGCTTTCGAAATCGGCTCCGTCCCAGGGGCCAATTCAATTACAAATTCCACTTCTCGATCCGGGGGCAATCCAGGCAACTCTTGAGGAAAGACGTCCGGAAACTCACACACAACTGCCACCTCCTCTAATTTGGATTCCACCACTGTGGGATCCGACACAGATGCTAGAAACCCTACACATCCTTCGTCTAACAACTTGGTTGCTTCGAGCGACGAAATCCAAGGTATCGAGGTTCCTCCTCGACTCCCTACAAACTCATATCTAGGGTGACCCATTGAACCAAACTGGATCACCCTACTACTGCAATCAATAACTGCCCCATGCTTAACTAACCAGTCCATTCCCACTATAACATCAAAGTCATGCATGGGCAAAACAACCAAATCAATAAACTCGTTTCTATCTCCCAGAGTTATTTTACACCCCTCACATCCTAACGAAGCAATCACTTTATCTTTTAAAGGGGTTTCCACATGCAGCAATATAGTCAATGGCTTCACATCCATGCCAACCAACTTAATAAACTGTTCTGACACAAATGAATGCGACGCCCCAGGATCAAACAATGCATATGCTGCATGGCCACAGAGAGAAACGGTACCTGTGATCACGCCAGGCGCATCCTCAGCCTCTTTTCGCGCCAAAGCGTACACCCTTCCTTGCACTGGCGGTCTAATCGGCACGTTCTGCTGCACTGGTCGCACTGGTGGTCCCGTCCGCGGCCTCTGCGGTGGGGCTTGTGGTGCAAAAGCCCGCTTCGTGCAATTCCTAGCAAAGTGCCCCGTCTCTCCACATACGAAGCATGCTCCCGTCTTTCTTGGGCAGGGACGATTTCCATGGTTCTGCCCACACTCATTACATCTGGGCCCACCAATATGTATAGGTTTCCTTAAATCCTTACGAATGGGTGGCACAAATTTCCGGCTATCCGCCATCGGCCTTTTGCCGAAATTCCTTTGATCCCGTCTCGGCACAAATCTCGACCCCGACGAGGCGATCCTATCCATCGTATCCCGTTCCAACTGTTGTGCCAACTCATACATCTCGTTGTAATCCCTCAGTCCTGAGGTAATTATCTGACCTCTCAACTCTGGCTTCAAACCTTCACGGAACTTTCTTGCCTTGTCCCATGGGTTTTGAAGAATCCGACGAGCAAACTTTGACAGCCGCGCGAATTCGCCTTCATACTGATCGACCGTCATTGATCCTTGACGCAGTCGCAGAAATTCTTCTAGTTTTCTTTCCTGGGCAGCTTCAGAAAAATACTTGCCGTTGAAGGCTTCGCAAAACCCTGCCCACGTCCGTGCAGTTCCTACCGGGAAGACCCGCTCTCTAGTGGCCTTCCACCAATCATCTGCGATCCTTTGCAGCTGGTACTCTGCCAGCATAACCTTGTCATCATCAGTACACCTCAGCACCGCAAAAGCCTTCTCTAACTGCTCAGTCCAGAATGAGGCTACTTCTGGTCCTCCAGTTCCATCAAACTTTGGCGGATGCAGCTTCAGAAACTGCTCTACCAAATGGGGCGCTTGTCGCCCTTCAGCACCCTGGGCTGCGGCAGTCCTATCTCCCATCTGCCTACCCATGACAGTTCCCATCTCTGCTATTATTCTCATCAGATCCCTCACAGTTGGCTCGCCCCCTTCTCGAGCATGCGGTTCCCCCACAGCTGGTGCTTGTGAACCTGATGCACCCCCAATGCCTCTGCCCCGGCGACTCATGCTTCTCAATTGAACCTACTAAACCCTGCTACAATTCCATCAAGGAATTAGCAGTCTAAACTACAACTCTAGGCGACTCACGCCTAAAACGATAGGCCAGAACATAAACTACAGACAGAGCAATCACAGCCCTAAACAAAACACGGGCAACATCTATGCCTTAAACTTACCTCTGGTCCCGACGCACCTGTAAAGTACTACTCAAGAACTACTATAGGCACGCAATTCAATACAAGCCAGCAATCAACACAGATATTCAATCACAAGCGCCAAACAAGTCTCACACGACTTATTCCCATTCTAACCCTACTTAAGGTCTCACTATCTATCCATTCCCAAATCAGTCATCCTTATAACTCCCAACCTCGATTAGTCTCAGATCGAGCAGACCTTGCTCTGATACCACTCAACGGGAGGCTGTCACGCCCCACCCCCTCCTCGGGCGACCTCACGACAGATCCTCCGATACCCACGGTCATCGTTGAACGGCCAACCAAAATGCGAACGCCCAGGAAACGTCGCGGCCGAACAACGGTACAGCAGACGCTAACGAAAGCGCAATACAACCCTGACAAGCGTACATGCAATGGATAGAATGCTGACAGTAGCCAATTCAAAGGAACTTAGACAAATACTTGATTATATAAAAGGAACACCCTGTACATATATATATACTAATACAACAGAGAGTTATATATATATACATACAAACAGTCACCTGAACTGGCTACCAAAAAGGGACTCTCAAAAGCCAGCACACTCAAAAATGGTGCTCAACCACAGACTCCCAAAAACTATGGCAGACCAACTAAAGCTAGTCGGTCTCTGCTCCACTGTCCTCTGAGGATGGCAGCTCCTCGGGATCAGACTCCACCGGCTCCACATACTCGGGCTCATCTGCCAGCTCTGCTATATCATGGGGGTCATACTCATGGCCGTCGATCTCCATCGGCCAGTCCTCCTCAGGCTCCTCCTCGTCCATAGGCTCGGGTTGATGACCTCACCACCAAAGGTCACAGGCTCGACAGCTCCAAACTCGTCCTCACTCTGGACGTCTATATCCATACCGATGATCGGTCCTCGGTATATCAGAGCTCGCCTCTCGTACCACGCCTCGAACTTCAGAGGTACCAGATAACCTGTACCCTCATCTACCCACCCAGACGGTGGACTCCCTACGCTATATACATTGTATATTCGTACTACGGTAGATAGACTCCACTTTTCTATCTCATGTGGCTCCAAAAAGTACACCTAGGTTCTCCATCCTATGGGTGCGGATCTGAAATGGCGATCAGCCTCAAGTGAGTCTATATGACTCAGTGAGCAAACATAACAACGGACACACAATATTCACATGCATATAAATCAAGTCAATGATACAAGATATTATATGCAGTATAAGATGCTCACACTCAGTAGCATGCAATCACATCGATATGCATGAATCGAACTCACGTTCATTTATATTTCACACAATAGGTTCTAGGGGATCTCTTGAATCATCCCAGAACTTCGAAGTCTTAGGCTTCAAGCCGTGCCCGTGCATGCATACTGCACATCAGGCCATGCCACTGTCCACGCAGAAGCGTCACAGACAGGCATGCTTATCGCTCCAGCTACCCAGTGCCTTGCACATTCGGGGCGCGCCAGGCTGCAAGCCGGAACTACGACACCACCCGTTCTCGATACCAATCTCAGCATTGTCGAGCCGTTCTCCATTTTCAGTTCATCGACTCGCCCATATAATGTGTCGTGCAAAACAACCATGCTCACCATGTTATTTAAATTCA
>JAGVVM010000498.1:0-25630 GCA_019149425.1 Psidium friedrichsthalianum | reverse complement strand
CACAACCGCTATGATCTACTGTGCATCCCGTGTAAGAAATCCACCATCGTGTACATGCACAGTACCACTCCATGTATTCTGACTGGAAATAAGTAGCTCCGTTTGGTCACGATGAAAATCGAACCTATGTAGTTAGAACATGTTCCACATTTGAATTCACATTCATATGCTTTTGTCCACTCCATTCTTGTGAACTAGCCTTAGTTCAATGTCCATGAAGGGTTTATGACCATTCGGAGAATTCGGTATTGGGTGTTGCATGCCAATTAACGGAGCACTACATCCCGTTAATGCAACTCACTATGTGAACAATAATAAGTGGAACACAGCTGTCCCAAATTTTTCTTTTTTCCTCCTTACAGTAATCCGGGTAAGAGCCTTGGAGAACATATATCATCAGTATAATGGGGCTCCCAAACATTTTGTTAAAAAAATTAAAATATATCAAATTAAATAAAGAATTAATTCTAAAGTAACATTACATTGAATTCATTAATTTCTATCATGACTTTCATCGCTGAATGTCATTCTATCTAATTGATAGCGTTGATGGCCAAAGTGTGTGTGGGCACTCTAGTTGTCCTGTAGGGATTGAAACCACCTGAAAAAATTAAAAAATAGTTAGATATATTTGTTATAATACCACTATCACAAATTTATCTCTACAGTGTAATGGTTAAAAAAAGAAAATTATATATATTATATTAACTGCAAAAAAAGTTTATCGCCCACTAAACTAAAAAAACAGATATATCACATACCGACTACCAAGAGGCGCATCATCAAAGGATTACTTTGATTCTGATGGATGGTGATATACAACTGAGTCGATCCCACGCCCACATTTGCAACACATATAGCGCACCACTCATTTGTTGTGCTGATGGAGGGTGGCATTGTATAGCTTCCCGATATAACTATGCAACCACTTCTGACCCCAACTGTATGGCGTACGATCGATGAGGTTCTCCAATAATGGAAGGAAAATTCCTTACACTTACCCTCACACCCGATTTATCAGAAAATATGGAGCCTCCAGCCAACTGCAGAATGAATGCTCTCGCATATTGCATTATCGTAGCCTCATCTGCTTCGTCTGGAATTTCCATTAAAAACTCCTCGCAGCAGCTAATCTTCACCATCGAACAACACGTAATTGACCGGATGGGGGTCGGTGGTCTAGTAGATTCTCACAAACATCACCCCAATTCCTATTAGTGGGGCAAGTAACTGCATTTCCATTTATAGGAAGCCCTGTAAGAACCTCGATATCTGTAGGTATGGTGCATTCACCTTCTGGCATATGGATGTGTGAGTCTCAAGCCTCTATCGCTCAACCAAAGCTGTGATCAGATGGTGATCAACTGGCCAGAATCCCATTTTCCAAAGTCCGTAAAATCCCGAATCTCGAACATATGGTTTTATGCGATGATCAAGTTCAGCTTCGTGTAGTATATGTTCCATCTCGTTGACACCGAATAACTTCATTATCATCTATCTGTGAAATGTTACTACAATTTTATTATGATATAACTGTTACAAATGACAGCTCAGCTGATAACTATTTTAATTAATTACCTTCAGCCTCACAAATGGCCTGCGATCTAGTTCTGCCTGCTCTGTAAGTAGTGAATTATTCTCAGCTCCCGGCCGAATATACTTTCTTTGTGCCATGTCTACAAATGGAACCGATAAATTTCAAAAATATATCGCATAATGTTTCTGAGATGCTTTACCCATCAGGGGTACAATCGTCATTTACAATGGAATGAATGAAAATAATAACATAAATCCTAATTTAATATTTTACATTCTTCTAAACTTTTTTTTTTACGAAAAGTCATGAAATTTCTCAAATTTTTTTCCTCAAATTTTTATTTTTTTTTTTCATTTTTTTCCTGATTGTCCGATTTATTTTTATCTAAATTTTCAATTTAATTTTTATTAATCAGAGCCGGGTCCAGGGTTTAACAACCAAATACGCCTCCCTCTCCCCGTTTCTTTATAATAATAATAATAATAATAATAATAATCTATATAATATATTATTATTATTAATTATTTATTATTATTATTATTATTATTATTATTATTATATTTTCTTTTTTCTTTTTTACTTGCTATTCTTTTTTTGACCGAGTCAGTTTAACCCAACTCACAAATCGAAAGAGCAACCAAAAATCCACTCGCTTTCAATCGGGACTAAAATGACAGAATTTTAGGAATTTTTTATTATTTTTTATTATTTTTTCCGAATTTTTTTCCGAAATTTTATATTCTTTGGGAATTTTTTTATTATAAACTAATTATATGGTCATGTTCATTACATTACGCAACTAAAATCAACGGCTCATATTTAACCGAACATTAAATCTACATTGTCCGATTTAATTACTAGTTCCTACGGTCTACTTTAATAAGGGTTTCCACAAATTTTCTTCGTTATTCCTGTAGATTTAGTCATTATTTCAATATTTGAAAATGATATCCAATTAAACCCTCAAAATTTTCAAATTTCATGATGAAATACAGTTTAATATGCACAAAATATTTCATGAACATGTAATCGACATGCAAAATAGAGATATGAGTAGCACAAAATTAAGCTATTTCTTGGTAAAAATAGACATATATGTACGCAAAAATAAGCTATTCTCGATACAAACAGATATATATGGAGCACAAAAAAAAGATATTTTTTGGACTAAACAACATATAAAAACATCAGGATACAACAGTTATTGCATAGTACTAAAATAGCATGTTCTAATAGGATATAGGCATTGCCTTAACTCAAAAAGCGCGTGTGTGTTGAGATTGGAGAAAATGATACTTTCGATTCTTCTAACTTCTCTACCGTCTACAAAAAATTAATATTATATGCAATGAAACGAAAAACGGAATGCCAAAATAAAACAGATCATAAAGTAAATATTACCCTAAATCGATGACGAGGAAATACTGACAAAATTAGTGACCGTGAATACGAACACGTCAGAAATGGACGAACGACCTCTAAAAATTTTTCTCGCTCGATTCTCTCTGTTTTCTCTCGATACGTTCTTTGCTTCTCCTTCTTTGGAGCTTCTTCAGACTCTAACTCTTCAAACTCTGCGCTCTCTCGTATATGATAATTTTTTTTGCTGTTGAGACGAAATCTCTGCTTCGTTCGTTCGGCAGGCTTTTCTACGTCAAACGCGTGATAATGGAGAGACGTATCGCGTGCAAAAGAAGGAGAAGAGGGGGGGTCATGAAAAAAGGGGAGGGGACGGTGAAAAAATAGGTAGGGGTCCCCGTCTGGCCGAACAATATGTCAAACTGGAGAGGGGGGAGGGGGGGGGGGTGAACAATGTGTGTGTCAAACTGGAGAGAGGGGAGGGAGGGGGGTCCGGGTGGCGGAGGTTTTTAACACGCTTTTTTCGGGCACCTTGGGTGTCGAACAGCCCCACTTTCGTAAAATTTTTTTACAAAGGCCTAAATCGGTGAAAACGTAAATTTTTAAACATTTTCGTAAAAAGCCCAAAATAGAGGCGCGTTTGAGAGTTTTGGATGGACGAGTGACTAACTGTTGATCTCAATAGCGGAGATATAAGCATTAACATGTCGTCCATGGACAACGGACGAGTATATATTGCGGCATTGTCTATGATATCCATTATTGTTGAAGGATTGGTAGCATATTGTCTTCAATTCCCCCGTTGGCCCCACTAATCTAGGAAATTATCTTTGAAAAATTGCCTGGTACTTTCATGGGAAGGCACTTTCTAGATTTACTTTATTGGGAGGAAAAATGTTCAAAAAATCATAAAACATTATTGTTCGGTGCGAGCAATTCAAATCTAAACTTTTCAATTTTTTTTCAAATTAGTTTGTCAAATTTTGGGCGAAATTCACTAACGTGGTTGATTTTCATAATTTTCTAAAAATGTCTGAAGTTTTTTTTTCTTTTTAGTTTAGAGGGACTTTGTTTTTCATTGGCGAGGGTGTTGTGGCATTTGATGCCTAGTCTATGTAAGGGTGTTGTGGCCCTGCCGGCTAGAAACTGATAGGGAAAAAAAGAAGAAAAAGAACATAAAAGAAAGGGGGAAAAAGAAAGAAATTTCGAAAAATTGCAAAAAGTCGTCATCAAGTGACTACATTGAAAATTATTCAAAATTGAGGATAAATTGGCAAATCGTCAAAATTTTTAGGATTAATTGACTGGATAAGTGTCAAAAACAGCCTTAAACTTATTGCATTGGTGTCAATTTATTCATGAACTTTGTATTGTGTCAATTAGTCCTAAATTTTTTGACATTTATGTAATTGAATCCATTAGATCAACTTTAACCGAAAATCCTTAAAGTGGACGTCGATCATCCTATGTAGCAAGATGGCGTTAACATGGATTTTTTTACAAAATTTTATTTTACATATTTCTCCCTCTTTTATAATTTTTTTTTTATTTTTTTCTAATTGGAAGGCCAATGAGGGCCAATGACCCTTGCCAACTGCTAGGTTGGGGCTCTTGGCCCTCATTGACCGCTTAAACAAGAAAAAAGGTAAAAAGAATAATGAATAAATTAATTAATTGAAAAATTTATATTAAAATAACAAAATGTCTTTGCCAGCGCTGTCTATACCACATGACTAACCAACGTCACATCATTGATTTCGGATAAGATTGACCGAATGGACTCAATTGACACAAATACAAAGGTTTATGACTAAAATTGCACAATTAAAAGGTCTAGGACTAAATGGCATAAATGCAAAAAGTTTAGAATTTTTTTGACACTTTTCCATAAATTGACAAAATGGAAAATTTAAGACCCAAATTTTACCATTGCAAAATAGGCTTAGGATTTATTGGAATGCCGCTAGTTTTTCCATCTATTTAGCACATTGACTACTACTTGAAAATGGTTTTTCATTTTCTTCTATAATGTAACCTCTATTAAATGGTTAAAAACGAAGTTGAAAGATATAGGAAGAATGCATAATTGATGATGATTAAAAAAAATTTTATCAGAGATCATTTTGGTCAACAAATGTTTTAGTCCACTTGAAGTAAATACTTAATGTCTATCAAAAGGAAATGCGCCAAAAAAAACCCAATGTTCGAGGGAATAACACATAACTACCATATTCTTCCAGCGTTTTCCCTCGATGATGTCCTCGTCAGTGTCCACTCTTTAAGCTCAAGATCGTTCTAAGCATATATGATTGTAGCACACTCCCCTTCGAGTTGCGGCATGCAATTGCAATTACAATGGAAAGGGATTTTCAAAATTGTAGTTTTGAAAATTTGGGAGAAAATTAGGGTTTCGAATAAAAGTAATTTCAATGGATCATCATTAATCAATTATATATATATATATAAATATATATTAAATATATATATATTGAGAGTGATTGGACAGCATGTTCATGGTGCGAAGGTACTGATCTTTGTGAAGAACCAAATAAACCATGGTGCGGGATTTTCGTTGTGTGGGGGAGGGTTACGTTCCCACAGCACCATTTTGGTACCTCACCTCATTTTTTCCGCCGAAAAATTGGCCATAAAGGTTTAATAGGAATTTATCTTTATGGACTAAGATCATCAAAAGTGAAAAGTTTAGGATTGTGTGTGGAGATTCATATGTGTAGTGTGCGACGTATGATGACCGGTGATGATTGGCTGTCACGTCACGTCACGTCCAGAATTTGGGGACGAAAATTGAGCAAAATGACTACATAAGGTTTCGTTCCAGGAAGTCACTGGGTTCCACGATCACCCGGAGACTGATTGGAGAAATGGGGGGGGGGGGGGGAAAAGCAGAAGGAAAAGTCGAGACAAAAAAAAAAAAATGAAGCACTACGGTTTGTCGCTTTACCTAATGGTGAGCTTTACTTTCTCTAGCGGGGCCCCGTGGACTCCGGAAGTCTCGCTTTTTTGAACGATTGGCTTTTGTTCCCTAAATTTGGTCTAGAACTTCAATTGAAACTCTGAACTTTTTTTTTTGCCAAAAGCAAAAGAATTAAATGGAGTCGTGGCCGACCGCTGAATGATCGGCAGCCACCGCATATACCATTCATGTGCCAGATTGCACTGACCTGTGGTCAGCCATAAGAAGCGTGACCGCCCAGGGCGTGATAGGCCCGTACGAGCAATGGCCCTGTAGGCCCATATGTGACCTTTGCAAGTGGCCGTGTGGATCTGGGCATCCTGAGCATGTCTCACGTGTGAAAGCCCGCTTTTGACAGGCATCAAGCTCTGTCCGGTATTGCTGAGCCCTTCGCAATCTTTTCTCCTAGGAAATTGCTAACATAACAATATTGTAAGCGACTGTGAGAGCAATATCATGTTGTCGGCCATAATTTTTTGAAGAAGTTGACTCTACAACAATTTCTGATTTTTTTTTTGTTTGCCCGAACCGACTATTGAGTATGATGGTATTATGGACGATCCACATAATCGTTTCCTTGCCTCCTCTTATACTAGATGAGGTCCGCGAACAGGGAGTGGAGAAGAAAGAGCAAGAAGTTCATCATATCAAGGGGCTCCTACTAATGGGCCGGTCTAGCCCAAAATATTTCAATTACCACTTCTTGCCGAAAGAAAATTAACCACATGCTCAACCAGGGGTGTGTACAGGAACCGCCCATGGGTCCAAATTTCAGATGCAGAATTGAATGTCCGGACCGAACCGGACCGGGCCCTCCGAAGATCTGTTCCTTTTTTTTTTTTTTAGTTAGAAAATTTTCCTTTCCTTTAAAGAGTAAAGAAAGGATATTGCTAAAATCCTACAACCGATCGATTAAATCAGACTGGACCGGATCCTAGCCGAAATAAGAATAGATGGCCCGAGGACAAAAGGTCATTTTCTCCAAGCTGCTTGTTCACCTGCCATCAGCAAACAAATTAATGAAGGAGGAGATATGTTGCTCTGAAAGTTGGAAATCAAGCAGAATTTTCGACCAATCTTTCTGGGTCATGAGTTGCTTTTCGAAAACTAAAGAATGACAAAAAAAAAAAAAAACAATTCTTATCTTGAATTTGCAAAAGATATCAGAATTTGGCATATTCTTTACATGTCAATGTTAATATGTGTGAAAATATCAAAAGGTAAAGATAATAACAAGGTCTTATGGCCAGAGGCATGGTTTCATATCGCTTTGCGTACACAAGTTGATAGCGCATATATGCCTAATTCCATGGAAGCGAGACATTTGGAAAAAATTATTAAATCAATCCTAAACCTTATTGTAGCGGATATTAATTCAGCCCATTTTCAAATTTTTTTCCATTTTGCGTGATAAATATTTGCACAAATTTCTTTGGGGGGGGGGGGGGGGGGGGGACGAATGGAAATCTTCATTTCTTGTGAAAATAAGCATAACTTCGAAGCTGGCTTTGCATAAGAGTCATAGCTGCGGAAAGTCCAAGCCGAATGGATAAGTTCAGGGCCCAACTGTTTTTTGAGAAGGGGGAGCCATTTTGGTGAGGATTCTCTCTGCAACAGCTTAGAGTGAGAAACGAGAGAGAGAGAGGTCGATCGAGCGTCCGGGAGTCGCATTGTTGCCGCGAGCTTGAAAACCCAAGCTCTCGTCATCATTTCCGGGCGCCAAACTGAGTGGGAAGACCATTCGTCTGAGCTTCATTAGGTCCCAGGAGCATCCAAAATCTTGGTTTATGTTTCATCGCGAAACAAGGTAACACCATGAGATGAGCTTCGAGCTTGGCTCTAATGGCGACTCTTATTCCAACTATGCTTCTTCGTGTTTTTAGAACTACTATTGAGCACAACCTACTCTATTATTTGTCATGAAATCATCTGAAACTCCACGGCCGACCTTCGTGAACCTTTCAACAAACCTGAGCTTGTGAACTCCTTCCAGACCACAAGTCGAGCTGATCAGACCGTGAGTAAGCTCTCTAGAACTCCATGAATGATGTTTTGAATGTTTTCTTTCGAAGCTTAAATCAATTATGCGAAATCAAGTTCGGCCATAGATTGAATTTTCGGAGCTTTGTTCGAGCTGGTTCTTTTGACCCTAAATTCACATATGTTGATGTGGAGATGGATGCAGATTCGATCTAGGGGAAATTCGGGATCTATTTAGTGTGCGTTTGAGGGTCAATCTAGGCGGAGAAATCTCAGCAATCCACTGGCAGTCTTCTCCGATGGGAGTTGACTTGATCAATGCTGATTGTGGCACCACGTGGCGCGTTGGTGGCCGCCACGTGGCGTCCCACCCCCACAATAATCTATTTGGTGGTTATAACAGAAAACCACACATTAGACGTCATGGTTACCTTCTCTAGGGGAGCCCACGTGTCGGTGATTTGGGATTTTTGTCAAATTGAAAGGATTTCTTGAAAATGGCGCGTTGGTGGCCGCCACGTGGCGTCCACATTAGCAAACAGAATCTATTTTGTTTATAACAGAAAACACACATTAGACGGTCATGGTTGAGCCACGTGTCCGTGATTTGGGATTTTTCTCGAAAATTGAAAGGATTTCTTGAAAATGAAAAAATGAATTTCCAAAATAAAAAATTAAATCTAATCAGACGGTCTTGGGCAGGCCACATGTCATCATCTCAGAATTTTTTAATAAAAAACGTTAGAAAATAGAAAATGGATAAAATAATAGGTTTATGATAAGAAATTTGCCCAAAATACTCAAAATTACGTCGTTTGGAATCTGAGTCCCAATACTATGTCATTTTTTAGAGCTCATGTCTTAGACTATGTTGTTTTGGGCCTAGTCTCAAAATTACGTCATTTTAGGCCTAAGTCACAAAATGTGTCGTTTTAGGCCGACTCGATCGGTTTGGGTAGGGACAACCTAGCCCAGATAATTCTAAAAGAGAGTAAATCAAATAAAAATTTGAAAAAGCATATTAAAAATCCAAAAAATCAAAGAAGTTCTAAAAAAATCGAAAAAATTTCAAAAAATTAGAGAAAATAGGGAATGGCAAAATTTAACCAAAATGACCTTTTTTTTTTTCTATTTTGAGATCTGGAAACCCTGCAAAATGACGATTTTTCCTTTTGGGAAAATCATCCTCAAATTCTTTTTAAACCCTAATCATGCATTCTCTAAGCCCTTAGAGCTTCATTATGATTGCCCATTATTGATTTGATGCATTTTATCTGCGCGTTTTGACTCTTTGATTTACGCACTTTCCTTATTTGATTGTGATTAATAGGATTAGTATCTTCATACTATATGAAAACCTAGATTGCAGTTTAGGCTTGACTAAGAACATAGAAAGGGCTTTTCCCAACCTAGGTTAGGTTTGGAACCTTCCCCTATTTGTCAAGCTTTGATTGGAAGCCAGCTGAAAAACGGATGGGCGCCACTAGCGCGGCTCGCTTCGCTTTTGTTGCGGAGCTCGCTGCTTTTCATTTTGTTAGGAGTAGGTGCTTGCGGGGGAAGAGGGCATTTCCATTGCGAAGGATTCAATCAGCCACAGGTTTCCCTACGGCTACCTTGTTACGACTTCATCCCAATCGAAGACCCCACCGTGGTATGCGCTAATAAGACCACCAAAAGCATTTGTGGCACTCGTGGTACACAGAAGTCATGGGTGATCATTGGTCTTGAAAACCTAGATTTGACTTACCCCACTTGAAATTGAACCTACATGAAAACAAATTAGGATAAACACTCACAATAGTATTGAAAGGGCATTGGTAGCAATATTGACGTAGTTAAGTCCCCGAACCCAAATCTCTGATTGAGGTGAACCGAACGATCTCTCCTAATCACCGATAAGGTTTCTAGCCTACTTTTCAAGAAATACTAGTGGTAAACTCCATATGCATTACACATTGCACAAATCACTGATCATAAAAAGACCATCTAGATTACCTTGTTGCGATTTAATATGGGTTTGGGATGACCCAAACCTGAACGAAGCCCATATTTAAGGCTTAGTAATCCATTAACTACCTTCATAGGCCATATCGCTCCCTAAAAGGTTGATTGCGACAATCGTTAAAGATCATAACAATACTAATAAGTTAAAAGAGCAAGAAAACATATTGTAATTACTAGATCAATCTTTAGATCGGGATAAAAGATCATCCAAATCTAGATTTAGCTTTAGATTGGGAGAGAATGGGTACAAAAGAAATACAAGTCGAACGCAAAAATCACTTTTAGATAAGTTGACTACTGAAGTTAGTAGTAAAGGAACTCAAAATTGTGTGAGAGCTCGACTATCTGAAGTAAGCACCTAGAGGCGGAGCAAGTGAGCATATTCGAAAGGAGCAAATTCTTTTGAGACATTCGCAGCTTCGATCTTCAGAACTTACTTGTGGAGGATATCGACTACGTCATCCAAGAAATTGATGAAGAAGCCTAAAACACAAGAACATAAAAAAAAAAAAAAAAAGGAGGGAACATGAAATGGGAGGAAGAAGGAGAGGGAGGGAAGGAGAGATAGAGCCTCTCTCTCCCTCAAGGGCATCTACTAAGGTTGGGCAGTGGCAAATGTCTAATTTATGTTAGTTGCTAATCTTTGCACAAATTCAAATCTAATCTTTTCAATCAATTCCACTAGAAATAGTTGATGCGGTAGTGTGCTATATAGGATAGCCGACGATCATTGAATTGCCATGCCATATATTTTTAGCAAAAACTGACCGGAATGACCATATTGGAGTTCTATGCAAAGGTTTATTATTGCATTGGTAATATTAGAAAGTATATGACCGAACGATATTTGTAAAATAGGTTTTGGACTGATTGAGTAATTTTCCCAAAACAATTTACAGCTCCCCTTTTAGCATGCATTGGGCCCCTATATGTATTTCACCACTGTGCTGGGAGTTAGTCTCGGTAATTTTCTAGGAATTGTTCTTAGATTATTGTCATGTCCTGAAAATCCATCCGATGAAATTTCAGGTTAATGGATTATCAGGTTAATTAATTAGCTTAATTCGGACCATCTTAAGTCATATCGAATTGCAAATTAGGTTCTTTTTAGAATTTAACATGCAAAGACTTTCAATAGGAGTCACCACTAATCGTTCTTGGTAAGTCGATTAGAAACCTAAGTAAATTAGCAGGAAAACTAAATTACTTCTACGAACTAGAGATTCAAAATCCGGGGACTTGATTACGCTAGATTACTCTAACACTCTTTTGGTACCATTTTATTTCATGAAAAATCATATGAGAAGGCAACATTGATCGATTTTAACCTAAGTCACTAACAAAAGTTATCATGCGGATACACAAACAATTAATTGAACATCCAGAAAACTAATTAAGCTCAGGGAGCATGCGCCACACAAAATATATTTTTTTTCGTTCTTTTTTTTATGAATGCATGAAAAGTTGTACTATATGCAATTCATAAAATTACTCTAAAATGCAATGGTATAAATTAAATGCAAATCTAAAAAATTCAAATTACATGATATAAAATGACGTGGTAAAAAATGACATGATGACGTGGCATATGTGAATATGACATACGGATGCGGACATGACATATAAATACAGCATGCGGACATAGACATACGTATACGACATGTGTATGTGTTTCAGTAACAGATATATCACAAAAACAGTCAAAGAAATCTATGATTTCACAAACAAGTTCGATAATATAATGTAACGAAAAGATGCAATATAAAAAGCAATAAATAGAGATAAGCATTAAAATTCCCTGAAGCCGAAAGAGGGAGTGAGTTAACGACTTCTGTGCAGTATCATGACCTCCAGCAAGTGGCTTAGCCTACCGATTCTAGGGTTTAATAATGTGAAAATCAAAATACAATAGATGAAATACAATAGATCCTTACACCACCAAATAGGAGGTAGAGCCTACCGCAATCTGGGGTTCGGATCGATGAAAAGATGCAATATAAAAAGCAATAAATAGAGACAAGCATTAAAGTTCCCTGAATTGAAAAAAGGGAGTGGGTTAACGACTTCTGTACAGTGTCATGACCTCCAGCAGGTGGTTCGGTCTACCGATTCTGGGGTTTAATAATGTGAAAATCAAAATACAAAAGATGAATATATGAGATCCTTATACCACCAAACAGGAGGCAGACCCTATCGCAATTTGGGGTTCGGATCAATGAAAAGATGCAATATAAAAAGCAGTGAATAAATATAAGCATTAGAATTTCTTGAAATCGGAAAGAGGGAGTGAGTTAACAACTTTTATACAGTGTTATGACCTCCAGCAGATGGCTCGACTTATCAATTCTGGGGTTTGATAATGTAGAATCAAATACAAAGGATATGATACAAGAGATCTTTACATTACCAAATAGGAGGCAGAGCCTACCGCAATCTGGGGCTCGAATCAATGAAAAAATGCAATATAAAAAGCAGTAAATAAATATAAGCATTATAATTTCCTGAAGCCGGAAAGAGGAGTAAGTTAACGATTTCTGTATAGTGTTATGACCTCTAGCAGGTGGCTCAACCTACTAATTCTGGGGTTTGATAATGTGAAAATCAAAATACAAAAGATGGAATACAGGAGATCTTTACACTACCAAATAAGAGGCAGAGCCTACTAGAATCTAGGGTTCGAATTTTTAAAGTGAAAAATGCAGAAAATTGCAATACGAATACGACATATGGATACGAAGACATGCGAATATAACATGGCATAATCAAAATTTAAATCAATCCATTTAGGCAATGAAATTCTCGAAGATTTGACTCTCATGCTGTCCTCGAGTGACGAAGCCCGGATGGCCACTTTCGGGGTTGCTTTGTCTTTTTGCTTCATTGATCATTTGTCGCTGATACGAAACTATTGCCAACATAAAACATAGCAAAAGTCAGTATAGAAAATCTGTGCTAATTTGCATCTAAAATAAAAAAAATAACAAAGAACACTTAGGTTCAGTTTATTGCTAGTGATTTCTGGAGATCTTGTACTTGTTGCAGCTTATTCCCATGAGCTGCCTCACTATGGGCTTAAAGTTGGTCTGACGAACTATACAGCTGCATATTGTACTGGACTCCTCGTCAGGTTTTTTTTTAAAAAAAAGCTTGAAATGGACCAAGAATATGAGGGCAATGTTGAGGCGACTGGAGAGGATTTCTCTATTGAGCCTTCTGAAGTCGTCGGCGAAGGGTTAGGCACGACAGGATGGGCTTTGAATGTCCCCTAGTCCATCCAGGGTTATGTGCATTCTCACGTGCCAAGTTGATAACATTGTATGGAATCCCAGAGGGTGTATTCCATGCAAGCAGAAGCCTATTCGCAATATCTCTAGCCTTCTCTAGAAAAACTTCATCCTCTGAAAGGTCATAAGCACTTAGAAGTCTGCTTACAACCCTTATGGTTGTCTCAAAAACACTAGCCTCATAATCCTTGTTAAAATCCAACGTATTTGCAACCCAATCTCTTGCCCTTTGAAACTCATCTTTCAGTCCCATAATATACAATGTATCAAGGGAATCTACAAGAGTTGCGCCAAGACCACCCAAACTGTTCACTCCTTGCCTTGACTGTGGCTGAAGCTCATCGTTTCCCCACACGTATTTCTCAAGTGAGTTCCATGCGTGGAGCATAGCCTCTTTCACTTTCTCCCTTCGTTCATCATCAATGGGCTCAACTGGAAGAGCCGATTTCTTGGACGAATCACCATCTTTGCATCTCTCAACCGTGTCTCCATGTTTAGATTTATACTCTTCCACCAGATTCCGCAACTCCATTACTTCTTCATTTAACTTTGAAATAACTACCTCGTGTTCCCTGATAAGAGTCTAGCGATCCCACACCACCAAAGTGACGCGAACAAAGCCAATGAAGAGCAAAGCCAGCCTCTTGGGCCTCTTCAAATAATACGAGGGATTACAGTACCCCCACCCACTCGACACCAACGCCGACGACGATCTGGTCCTAGCCATTTAATCAACAGCCAGATCTCGAACTCCCCAAGCCCGCTCCACTTAAAACCCACCAAGATTCACGACTCGGGATTAGAAACCATTGGAAAAAGCGACAAGCTTTAAGGCCAAACCAAAGGAAAGACCTTCTGGGTCATCATAATTTCCAGTAAAGGAACGATATTTGTGTTGCGAAACAGAAAACCGAAGAGCAAGACTAGAGAGAGAACATAGAAATTTTGACCGCGTCCAGATCTAGGAGGAGATAGATAGTTTGATCCCTGTCTCTAGCTCTTGATGTCTTCTTTGTTCTTCCTGCTCTTCGTGCGGTGCCACTTTGGCCGGTTAGCGACTGCAGCTAGGTGGCTCGGCAATCCATCTTCGCTGTTGTTGTTATTCAAGTGACATTGTGCTGTGTTGTTCCCAGCATCTGATGAGCACAAATTGTTGCTCCACTTGCTGCGCGGGGAATCCTTCTCCGCTAGATAGTCTGAAACCCCTTGCCCTTGTTCCGATCCCACCCGAAGTCGAAGCAACCCAAATTTCCTTTCTTTTCCCTCTCTTTTGGTCTAGCTCACGTGCCCGGAGCAGTTGCCCTCTCTTCTCTTTTTGTTCTCCCCCCAAAGTTCCCTCTCCTCTCTTTTTCTTGCGTAATGATCAATGGCCTCTCACCTTGCAGAAAAAACGAAACAAGAGGAAGAAATCCCCCAGAAAAAGTCAGCAGGACCAGCCAAAAAAACCAGAGCAAGCCTCCTGATATGTTTCGATCCACTTCTTTCCTAATGGCCAGCAGCTCATCATCAATTCCTCCACTCACCCCTTTCTTTGCAACCTAACAGCTCTCTCCTTTCGGTGCCCATCGAGAAAGCCATGATGATGCCCCCTCTATTGGCGTTTCTAATTATGTGGAAACCCACTATCTGGCCAAATTTTCAATGCTTCCAAGTACTGAGCTGCTGCAATAGACCAGTTACGGTTTTGATTGTCAGGTTTTTCATAAAGCTCTCTGTATCTTGCGAGATCACCGAGACAAATTAGGAAGCGATGGCATAAAAATTGGCAGTTCTTTATCCTCTTCTGATCAACATTATTTACGATGCCCCTGTTTCTGTGGAACAAGGTATCATCAGGAATTCCGTGACATCTTTGTACCTTGACAATGAGACTTTTGTAGAAATTAGTTGCTTCTGACAAGAATAACTTGATTCCTTCATAGTAATCATCAGCGCTTCTTTGCGATTCCTTCATAGTAATCATCAGCGCTTCTTTGTGCATTGGTAACATTCTGCGGCACCTCGGAATTTGTACAACTAGAAACTTTCCTTATTTGCTTGCAGAATCCATCGATATGCTTATAGTGGAGCTTCCACAAAGAATACTCGATATCTTGAAAAACCTCCTGCTTGGAGTCTGTCAAGATGTTTTTTTTTTTTTTTTTTAAACTGAACATACTTGCTGATACAAGTGTTTGACATCGGAATGCAATAGACCTTTTGAATCGATCGATGCCCATAACAAGTTTTTCAGTGTTAGATACCTCGGCAAGCGAATTTTCTGTTCGTGTTTGATCTTTCTGATGGAAACTTGGCCTAGCATCCATAGTTTAGAGTTAGAAGATTTCTTCGAAGGAACTTTTTCTTCTCCAGGATGTTAGAAATTATCTGATGACCAACGAGACTTCCTCATGCTCCTCAAAGATCTCAAAACAATGAAAGGCAAGCATGAACTTTCCAAGAAAGCCTTCCCAGACAACTTGGATCAACAAACAAAATCTACTCCAAAGATCCCTTTGAAAATTAAGTAACTAAACCCCCATTTCGGGCTGCGGAAGCAGAGCCAAACCAGCAAATCACCAAGAGCTTCCACTTGTGAGCATGAAAAAGAGAGAGAGACTTGAAAAAATCTACAAACTGGGACTGCTTCAGCAGCGAAACAGACAAAGCAAAAGGTGGTTGACGATGAATAGAGAGTGAGAGCTCGCTCCCTTTTTTCCCATTCAACCAAGCCAGTGGTCTTGGATTTTCATGGGTGCCCCTACAAAAAGTTCAATTTCATTTTTTGTTAACTTAGGGTCTAAATTAAAAAATGCAAAATTCAATTAAGGCCCTTTGCAAATTGAGTCATTTCGGGTATAATTGGGCCAAGATGAAAATTTGGACTATTCGAGGATAATATCACAACTCCTAAAAGTGAAAAATGAAAATAAATTAACTAAAATTAGATTTTTTATGCCCGATTCGAGATTATGCTCGTGAAGGATCACATGACCTCGAATTGAATTTCTCGAATTTGCGATGGCCAACATGAAAAGCTATCTAAAAAAATATTGGCCATTTTTGTGTATTTTTGTGGCCTCAAATGTTATTTTTTTCGAATTTTCAAGTATTTTTTGAAAAATATTAAAAATACAAAAATTTGAAAGATCAATTTTGTTCAAAATTGGTTCCTTAGACTTGGTCGAGGCTTCCGAAGTTGATTTTGTAATTTTATGAATTTTTATGAATTTTCTATTAACTGTTTTAAAGAGAAAAGATGATTAAAAATCAAGTGTCAACAATTATCACATTTCAAAAGAAATGCCCTAAAAAAATATTAATGTAATGAAATTTATTGAGCAACAATACGTAAAGCTTGTAGTTCTCAATACACAAGTAAGCTACGATTAGCTTTTTTTCTTTTTTGATAGCTGAGGTATCCGCGCGGCCGGCGTATTTTACCATTTTTTATCCTTATTATTCTACTTGTAAGAAATTGAGAGTTTTTATTGACTCCACAAACATGCTTCCCTAGGTATGTCAACCTACTGTTTACGTAAGTTTTTCTATTTTTAGAAAACAGTGTAAATGTAGACAAAGCCGTTATTAATTGAATATTTTAGAGAAAACTGTGTAAGTTTATTCAAAACTCTAGTGTAAATAAGTTCAACTTTATGGATGTGTTTGTTTCATAGAAAATGAATGATTTGAAAAACATAGAATAATCACTTGTATCCCTTGTGAATGAATGATAGATATACATTGTTGTCAATAATGACAATATTTGTCATGAACTAATTATGTCAAAATACACAAACGATCATTTTTAGGAAAATATTTCACCGAGGCCTAAAAATTGCGAATGACTTTCGTCCTCCTCTTTTCCCTCAACCTAAATCCTGAATCTGTCTCTGATAATAAGTTGTCAATTATCATGGCCAAAGCATTTGAGAATGTTGTACAAATCCAAGTCAATATTCAGAAAAAGTATTACAAGATAGGTTTAAATTGTTGATTCCAAATCGTTTTGTCTTGTCATCTTGAGATCAGATTAAATAGTACAAAAATTGCACAACATGTTTTGGGTGATTCCAACTGTATGTTTGTTAATGCTGATGAATAGAAGTAGCCCTAAACTCCAACATGAGAGAAAAAAAAAGTGAAGAATCAAAAATATTTTGGAAGGCAGCCTTTGATCAAGCCAAAATAGGATTGTCTTCTTGTATCCTCAGATATATGCCAGCAGACCAATATATGGACGGAATTGTCCTGAGAGGAGGATGACATAACCAATATTGGATTGTTGTTTCTCATTCCCTGGGATTAAGACAAAGCTTTTTAGAAAGTTCTATGTCGCAGTCTCATTGAACTTTCCACGTTGACCAGTTCAAGCAAGTAGTTTTGTATTTGGATCTCCTTAAAAATTATTCTCGAGGAACTTGTTAAGCATACTTACAGGGTACGTTGTTTCCATTTTTAAGGCGTTAATTAAAGATACACAAGAAAAATTGTGTACTAAAAAGCTCTTCGAATAGCAGCTTAAAAAATGCTATCGAGACACTTTTTAATAGATTCCCTTAATTTTTACGAATAAATTATGTCTGAGTACCACTAGGTATGTTCATGTAACATAGGACCCTAAACTACTCCCTGCGGCAACCTCACTAAGTTCGTTCTTATTTTTTGTCGTCTTCGTTAATGCAACTCAATCATTCTGTCTAGAAAAAGAGCGGTTAGGTACGTTTTGCTTCTTTAGAAACAAGGGAAAGAGGACGAGTTTACATAAGCAAATGACATGGTTATTTGAAGTGGAGTTCCTATTAATCGGTTTTCAATTTCCTCGATAAGTCGCTGCGAGTTTATGTTGATACATAAGTAAACCTCCACCTTGTTGGTAATTCATTAGTACTTCATCTAAGCGTTTGAATGGCATACATTTGTGATCGGATTGGATTGTTAACTTCTAACTGGTGCGGAAGCCTTACGAAATAAGGAACATTTGAGACGATACGAAAATTAAAATGGTATTTGTGTTTATGCCCGTCGTTTAGTTGTGTATGTCACTTGAAATTGCTTTTAGGACAGGCATACTTTCTCCTATTTATTGATGTGATCTTTACTTTTTGAGGGCAACTACGACAAAGTTTATGAGTTTGTGAGCCTTTACTCCAAATTAATTTTTAAAAAAACGGACATAAAATTTCAGCAAAGATGATCTTTAAACTTTAAATGCGAGCAAACTGAGTCAAACAGCCGTGCATTTCTAGGGAAAAAAGACATATCTACAGGGAAATTACATAAAACGGTCCTTTATTATTGCCCATATTCATTTTTTTTTTATCAATCTTACATATCTCATCACTGATTCGATCTCTAAATTAACCTCCGAATATGATTGCCAGACGAAGTTTGCATTTCCATCCAGATTTCGACAGAAAATGCTGATTGAGTATCGGAGGTGGACCTGTCGTATTGACGTAGGATAAAAAGATAAAAAGAAATTTGGAGAAGAAATTATAAGGATGTTTTAGTTACTATTGTCCAGGTTCAAATTTTGGTCCTCGTACTTTATTTACTCCCTAAACTAATTTCTAACTCACTTTCAAGATAGCTTTCGTCTTTTTAAAAATTGAATTGTTGAGACATGCGTATGAATTATATTAGAAAGCATCTCATATGAAAAAAAAAATAATGTGGTGTGGATAGATAATATAACCTAATTGGCCCATGACTCATTGACTTAAATTTTTCTTTTGTGAAAGTGGCTCCAACTGAATATGTTGACAGACTTGAACTTAGACTCCCTCTTGAAGAAAATATTGCACTTCATCTTAGCCCACTCACAATGTGTTTTGGTGTGTGATGAATATCTCAAAGAATGAATCAAAGCAGCCTATGGTTCTGTTTGACGAAAGAGACGTGATGAAGGTGGTCTTATAGTGTATAAATGCGGTCTTGTTGGTAGCCTTTATGATTTGGTTTGGAGAAATATGCCAAGGATCAAAGTGGGCGTTGTTGTTGTTGCTGCTGCGGTCCTCACACGCAATAAGTTGGAGATTCAAATTGAGATACAAATTGACACCTAAATTGAGGGAAAACTTAGCTCACACATGATGTGATGACCCAAGCTTGTCACCTGCTTACTCACTCGATCTGCTTTAATCTCTTAATATGTTTATATAGAGGGTGCATGGAGAAGCTTAATAACTAGATAGGCCAGGCCATTAGAAAAGTGCATGCTTTAGGTAGGCATGCCTAAGGGTATGGCCTCTTAGAGTTCATTACAGCTTATAATAGATAATAAACGCACACGACAAGCTAGGAAATAATTCATTTTATATATACATAGATAATTTTTTTATTACATATTTCTTTATTCAGGCAAACATAAGAATACACTGGGATGAATACAAAGGAAGAACTACTTCAGAGTACTAACACCAACGGCTTGCTCCCGTCCCCCCCACGATCATCTGAATGCAGTGTTGGTACCTAGATATTTGAAAAGGGAGAAACAACTACGAAGTGTGCTGAAGCTTAGCAAATGGTACTCCTAGACAAGCCACTAAACAGTCTGTCGCTCATTCGTACAAGTCGAATTCAAATAGACCACAATACATCACGGAAATCCCAACGCAAGTATACTACGGCCGACGGATGATCGACTTCAATATAGATAAGATTCACAACACATGGTCTCTGGAATATTATTGTCTGACTCACAACCCAACCCCCTTCATGATTTCCCCGATTTCAAACACGAACAACCCAGTGAGCTCTAGGCATGTCATTCTACGCCCCATTATATTGAGCTACCCATTAATTTCACCTTCACAAACACTTGGGTGCGCGATTCATCCCTCTATAGTTCACGGCTCAGCCTCTTGCAGGTTCAATTTCTATTTCAATTTGCTCACCACCAATAGCATAATTGAATCAAGGGCACTAACAAACAAATCCAGAGCTTCACGCATCAGCTTCCAAGGTCTATGGCTAAACTGCTCCGTGAATGGTGCAACTACGATTGGCTTCAACCGATGACGTACAGAACGATTGGCTTTGGTATTCGAAGTATCGATGCCTTGAAGATGCCATAGCAAGCGAACACGGCATCCTTCCGTCCATGTGAACAAATCTACCAGCCGATATACCCATTTCCAAGAGCCACAATTCTCACTAGATCGGACGATTAATGGACTGCCTAGTGATCAGGTTTAGAAGCCTACTTGCCTTAAATGAATGCTTGAAGAAGACGGAGCTTGAATCGCCTTGCGAACGAGCTCGGAACTCGCTTTCCTTCTCCAATGCTGCGCGGGTTCAAGAGGGATCAGGCGAGCTGGTGCAGACGTCGAGCGAACGGCGAGGTCGAGAGGCATTGATGACTAGCTTGGGCGAGAAGAGAGGCTTGTGGTAGCATAGTCCCAAGAAGTAAAACGAAGAAGGTGAAGAGATGAGGACAATATGGAGCTGAAGGGGCTCCGTCCCAAAAACAAAAACGAGAGAGAGAGAGAGAGGGGTTTCTCATGTGGGGTGTAAAGTAGACATGGCCACGGGCCGGTTCCGGCCCGGGACCGGACCGGAACCGGCCCGTAAAAACCGCCGAACCGGCGGTTCCGAACCGCCGGCCCAACGGCTACTAGCCGTTGGGCCCAGCCGTCTGGGCCCAACGGCTAAATAGCCGTTGGGGGGGGGGGGGGCAACGGCTATTTAGCCGTTGCCCCCCTTTTTTTTTTTTTTTGTTATTTTTTTTAAAAAAATTAAATTTAATATCAAAAATTTTCTTATAAATACCCCCCTCCCCCCTTCATTTTATTCACAACTTCTCTCAATTTTCTTCTCTCAAATTCTCAAATTCTCAATCTCAAATTCTCTCAAGTCGCGATACTCGATCCACTTTCATTTCTCTCGAAATTCTTCATTTCTTTGTTGTTGGAAATTCTCGAAAAATGGCAAGTGGAAGCCGTGGCGGGTGGGGTAAGAGCCCGATGGCGCCGATGGGATCGTCCAATTATCCTCAATCTCATAATCCTCAAGATTATGCATATTATGGCTTCGACGACGACGAAATTGAAATCGACAATATTCCAAATGTCGAGGAGCCCGTTCCAACACAAGATAGCATGAATCCTCCCACCGAAGAAGCGTCAATAACGATGGAACGAAGGGGGTCATCCGTTTCTTCGATATGGGAGCACTTCACGAAGACGCGCGTTGAAGAAAACAAATATCAACTTACTTGCAAACATTGTGGAAAAAATTACAAATTCGTAAGTGGTCAAGGCTATGGAACATTTCAACGGCATTTGAGGTCAAAACATCCAACGCTAGCTGGGATCGACACTCGTCAACAACAAATTTCCGGGTACGCCAAAACTAACGCTCCTCCTTTATTCCGTTATAGCGAAAATGTTTATAAAGAAGAATTAGCTAGATTTACGGCCGTAGAACATTTAGCATTTAATTTTGGTGAGAAATTTGGTTTTAATAATTTTATACAAAATGCATGCACTCCACAAGCAAAACCCGTTTCTAGAAATACCCTTAAACGCCAAATTTTTAATTTGTATAAAAAAGGAAAAGAAGAATTAAAAATATTTTTATGAATTATAATGGACGTGTGCATATAGGTAGTGATATTTGGACCGATCCTTGGCAAATTCATTCTTATATGGGTATTACGTGTCATTGGATAGATGACGATTGGAATATTCAAAAAAGAATTATTGCATTTCGAGTTTTTGAGGATAGACATACGGCAATTAATATTTATAGATTAATTAGACAAGTTTTAGAAGAATATTGTTTGGTTGAAAAAGTTTTTTCTATTGGTTTTGATAATGCCGCGGCAAATACCGCTTCTATTGAAGACTTGAAAAACTTTGTAAACCCACTTTTGGTGGAGAATTTTTTCATGTTAGATGTGCTTGCCATGTTTTAAACTTAAGTGTACAAGAAGGTTTACAAACTCTTAACGTTTTTCTCGACCCAATAAAAATCGCAATCCAATATTTATGGAGACATCCCCAAATTATGAAAGATTGGTGTAGATTTTGTAAACAAAATGGAAAAAAGGCCAAGAAGATTTCAAGAGATGTTCCAACTCGTTGGAATTCCACGTACGAATTGCTTAATCAATCTTTTGAATATAAAGTTTTATTATGTGCATTTATTTCGACTAATGTTCCTCAACTTGAGTTATTACCACAACATTGGAATATTTGCCACAAAATTTTAGATTGTTTAAAGTTTTCAATGATGCAACTTATACTTTATCCGGTGTTTATTATCCTACGACTCATATTTATAATAGAGTGTGTTAATATTGCTGGTGTTTTTGAAGAATATGAAGACGATGAACAATTAGGTGCAACTATTAAGGCAATGAAATCAAAATGGCTAACTTATTATAAACATATTCCTTTTATTTATTTGGTTGCTTCTGTTTTCGATCCACGTACGAAATTAGAAGGCGTAAAAGATTTTTGACTATGTATTATGGATGTCTTCATATAGAAATGGATTTAGATATTAATTTATTAAAAGGGATGGTTAGCAACTCAATAGTAGCATTATATAATGATTATTATAATAGATATAACGCCACTGATATTGGATCTTCTTCTCAATTTAGTCGCGTAGAAAACGAGAGAGCGGAGGTAAAATGAGTATAGGGTATAAAATGCTAATGAGTAGGCAAAAAAGACAAAGGGGGCACACGGATATTTCCGAATTTGATCACTATTTAAGCACTAACTTTGAGACTAACTCATTTGCAAGTGGCACAGATTTTCAAATTTTAGAGTGGTGGAAGGAGCATTCGAGTCAATATCGAATTCTCTCTATCATCGCTAGACAGGTTTTAGCAACTCCTTGTTCAACAGTTGCGGTTGAACAAGCTTTTAGCGCTGGAGGCAAACATTTGGACGATCACCGTTCAAGATTATCTCGCAGTCTGTGGAGGCTCAAGCTTGTGTCGATGATTGGACGAAGGCTCAATATCGACAACAAGAGATGGATCGCAACGTAGAAGCCCAATTTTTCGATGATGGAGCGAGCACCGTGACGGGAACCACCGCCGAAGCGACGATTGACGATGAGGTAAGTATGGGGTTATCAAAGGTAAAAGAACTACATGGGCTTTGATTCTTCTATCCCCAAGAAGATATGTAGGCACTTAATGATAATTCATTAAGTCAAGCCCTTTCTCTCTCCCTTTTTTTTTTCTCTAAGTTTGATTACAATTTGTAAAATTTTACTTGAATTTTTATTACTTAAAAATTTGATTTGATTTTGAAAATCAAAATTCCCAAAGTTAAAAAAAAAAAAAAACCGGGCCGGTTCCGGTTCGAACCGGGCCGGTTCGGAACCGGAACCGACCCGGAACCGGCCCGGAACCGCCGGTTCCGAACCGGAACCGGGAATCGGTGGCGGCGGTTCCGGTTCCGGTTCCGGTTCGGCCCCGAGGGCGAACCGGAACCGTCGGTTCGGAACCGTGGCCATGTCTAGTGTAAAGTGGCACCTCACTCTTGCCAAGCGTCACACCACCAGTGACGCTTATGACGCGTCCCGGTTGATCCCACATTCCACACAAATTTAGCTTTAGGGTTCCCAATTAAATATTGGTACTTAACGATCCGTCGTTTCTAATTTCATTGCGCCCCAAGATGTCCTAACAAGCTAAGGTTTAATAGTCCATTGCTACATTGACTATTTCGATCGTAATTTGAATCCGATTGGAAAAAATCTAGCCACCACACATGAGGGGAAGATTATTAAGATACGCGTGTGAGTTGTGTTTATGTTACATCGAAGAATTGGTATAAAGTAAAATAGTTAATATATCTTAGTTGGCCCATATCTTACTGGTGTTGACACTTGATTTTTAATCATCATTTCTCTTTTAAAATTAATAAAAAAAATCCATAAAAATTTACAAATTAAAAATAAACTTTGGGGACCTTGGCCAAACCTAGAGAACAATTTGGCGAAAAAATGATTTTTCATATTTTCAGTATTTTTCAGCATTTTTATTTTTGAAAATTCATAGAAAATCAATAAAAAATGAGAAAATTGTTAAAATCAACTTTGGAAGCCTTGGCCAAGCCTAGGGAACAAAATTTTGACCAAAAATATTTTTTCATAATTTTTTAATTTTTTAATATTTTTTAGAAATAGGAAAATATGTGAAAAATCGCATTTGAGGCCACAAAAATATGAAAAAAAGTCAGTATTTTTCTTTTAATTTTCTCTTCATTTTGGCCAAAGAAAATCTATAAAAATTAATCTAGAATAGGGAATTATGTTGTTAATCTCATTTCAGATTAATCGAAAAAATTATAAAATATTTATTTTAGCTATGTAATTTTCGATTTTTGCATTCCGGGAGTCGTGACATTGTTCTCTAATAGTCCAAATTATTCAATGGCCTGATGGTGCATTTTTCATTAGCGTTCAATTCTTTGAATTCAATTTATTATTTGACGATATCTATTGAATTATCATTTGAAGCACGGAATGCAAAAACCTTCTGAATCAACTGGTTCAACTAGTGGTGCTTCAAACGTCTTACGGGAATCACTGTGGGAAAGTCGGTGGAGTTTTCATATGAAGAATTAGCCAAGGCTGCGAGCAATTTTAGCCTGGCTAATAAAATTGGGGAAGGTAGCTTGGAGCTGTCTATTATGCTTAATTGAGAGGCGAGAAGGCTGCAATTAAGAAGATGGACATGCAAGCTTCAAAAGAATTTCTCGTTGAATTGAAGGTTCTAACGCAAGTTCATCACCTTAACTTGATAGGAAACTACTTCCGCGGTTTACCAGGTTCAGATTGCCCTTGATTTTGCAAGAAGTTCTCGAGATACTGGGGCTCTACAGACGTATACATGAAGAGTACTTAGCTGTTCCGATGACAAAGGAGTGCAACAAGACAATTTGCTGAAGTCAGTTGTTAGTCGAGTGTCCTACATATTCATTGCGATTTGCTTCATCAAGGGGATTTTTCTTCTCGATAGCTAGCTGCTGTTGCAGTCATGTGCGTGCAAGCGGAAGCAGATTATCACCCCTACGTTGTTTAGTCACGAATTTCTCCGACTAAGAACTGCTTCGGGCCCAACGTGGCCTTCCAATTTTTTTTTTTTTAAACTCTGACTCATCCATCGTTCTTGCTTCTGGAGAAGCTCCCATACGTTCATCGTCATTTCGCCTTCTTCCCCTGATTTGTTTTATGCAAAGCAATTTTGTGTTCCCCAAGAAAGAAAAGATAAGCACACCAAGCTGCTGCTCCACGATTGAGTCTTTGAACTGAAATTTCCAATTTTAATCATTACAGCTTCCTCAACTTCCTCTTCACCAAACCACGACTTTGCTCAAATGCTTCGACGAGCAAGCGTCGACCCCACGGCAACAAGATGGGCGTCTCCATAGGCGGATCTTATTAAAGCAGCTGAATAGCACTACATGACCATCGGATGCCAGGCGTTTGAGTGGCACTTTCGGTGGAGAAAGAGAAAGAAAAGGGAACACGACATGATTT
>JAGVVM010000497.1:0-39051 GCA_019149425.1 Psidium friedrichsthalianum | reverse complement strand
AAAAATTTCGGCTGTTTTTTTTTGTCCCAATTTCTTTCTATGGCTATGTCCAGGCGGAAAATTTAGCGGACTTTTATGAGTACTGCAAGGGCTTGGAGCTAGCAAGGAATTTTCAATTTCCAACGCTAAGACAGGTCTCTAGTCATGTTTAATGACTGTTGAGTTATCTAATGATCCTCAAAGCACTATCTCAGAAGCCTTGTTTCTTTCACTTTTGTCTTAATTGCATGCAACAGCCACCTCCATCATTTCTTGCAACTATGGAAGAATACATTAAAGAAGCTCCTCAGACAGGTTCTGTGAGTAACAGGCTGGTGAGCATAATGCTATGGTTATTTGGATTCAATCTGGTGAATTTTCTCGATTTGTGCTTTACGTAACAATAATCAATTGTTTCTCTAGGAATATCGAGAAACCGATAACCTATCGCTGAAGATGGAGGAACCTCCCGAACCATCAGAGAGTGAAAAGCAAGTTGAAGAGGTCGAAGAGAAACATGAAGTGGTAGAAGAGGAGGAAGAGAAGCAACCCACGGAAGAGGTTGAAGATCCGCCGTTGATATCAACAGCAGATACGGGCGATCTCCTTGTAATTAAGAATTAAAATGCTGTGTTTCCTTTCGGTGCGAAGTCATATAACACGCGTGTTGAACTCTAGATTTCTTGCAGGGTTTGAATGAAGTCAACCCTAAAGCTGCAGAGCTAGAGGAAAGCAATGCCTTAGCCCTAGCAATTATACCACCCGGTCTGTCATTTCAATGAATTCAAGACCGGTTATGAACACTTACTTATTTTCATGAAACCCCTAAAACAAACTCAACATTTTTTGATTTTTCATTGAAAATACCATTATACTTTTCAAGTTCTTTGTACTTTGTTTCCTGGTAGTATTGTAGGCTTTATCATTTTCCACCATCAATTAATCATAGAATGACAAGCATCCCGTTGATTGTCGCATAAACTTAAGAGAGAGATATGTTTGACCTTCCTTATTGTTTTCTATATATGCCTGACGATGATTTTGTATGCTTCATGTATTTGAGTTATTAACGAAAAATTGATAATTGTAGGCGGCGATCCGCTATCTTCCGCAAATCACGGATTAAGTTTGATGGATATGTCGACTGGTTCTGGTTGGGAGCTAGCTCTGGTTACCACTCCTACTGTCGACATCAGCAAACCCGTTGAAAGGAGAATGGTTTGTATCGATAATCTCTATAATAATCTATTATTAACTCATGCATTTAGTCATGCAGTATACCACAGAATTGTTCGGTACAGTAGATGTCTGAAATCGCTTAAATGTTTGCATTTAGTCATGTAGTATTCCCAAGAGTCTTTTGTATCTTTGTGTTGTTTAGGGAATGTCTCATATATCCTATAAGCAGATTAGCATGTATATTCAACTTAGGTGAAAGAGTTAACCAGAAGTCATAAATCTTATCTATAGTAGGTAAACGGAGTGCTCAACCTTTCAATGGGTGCAATTAAATTGTAATCAAGCCACACCTATCATCTATATCGAAAAAAGGTCTACATGGGAACCAAAAATCGCACAGGTGGCATCCTTGAAAGTTGTCGTGTAATCAGGCTGAGGATGACTGAATATTTGATCTCTCTTTTCATAAAAGGCTTAAGATCTGATTGCACCAACTTTGATGCTTAGTACTCGGTTTGAATCATAAAAAATTTAGGACTTCTGAGTTATAAATCTACAGTTATATTACGTCAGCGGACATAAAATAGTACCTTATGCATAATGAGTTCTAGTTTGATGATAATTCGACCCAAATACTGTTTTGGTTCAACCTGAATATCCTTTTGGTTCAGGCCGGTGGTTTTGACAGTCTATTGCTCGATAGCTTGTATGAGGATGAAGCCGCAAGGCGACAGATTCAGTTGCAAAATGCAGGGTACGCACAAGGAATGGCCGTGCAACTGCACAATCCATTCGATCAACATCCTCATCATCATCAACCACAACATGACCCATTTGCGATGTCCAGCAACATAGCTGCTCCGACCAATGTTCAAATGGCCTTGATGGCTCAACAGCAACAACAACTGTGGCAGCAGCAACAGCAGCAGCAACACAACACGATGATGATGGTGCCGTACGACCCAGTGATGCAGTATTCTCAACAGCATCATCAGCAGCCTCAGCACATGCCCCAAGCAGGTGGTTCTTCCAATCCATTTGGAGATCCGTTCCCTTCTTTTCCACAGCATCCAATGCAACAGCAAGAGAACCACCATTTACTTTAGGGCTATTTTCTCCTGCTCTTTGGCTAATTTTAATCTGAAATATAACTAGAAAGCCTAATTATTCTTGAATTCATTGTTGGCGGTCATCGATCCATTCTTGTATAAAAAATCAGGGTCAATTTCCATGAAGTATGTGCATTGTACTCCTCATTAGCACGAATTCAGGAAACATATAGCTGCTTCTCTGAATTTGGACAAGGCCGATATTTTATCATGCTCGGCATTTATGAGATATGCTAGTACTAGGGTCTTAAACTTGTTTATATTCAGTTGGAAGGGCAACAAAACAATCTAATCCTAAGCAAAATTTATGTTTTTTTCACACTCCCAACTCGTTTTAATTTCCGACCAAAAAAACAAAATTCACGCTTTAATCTCCGTCTGTTATTGATGTACATGCTACCATATCTCCACCTCCATATATGTTAAACCGAAGCATTCAAAGCAATTCCTCTCAAAGCATATCTCCACCTCCATACATGAGAAAAAGAACCATTCATACAGTTCCTTCTATTTCTTTTGTTGACATTCCAAGCACCACATGGATATTTCAACTCGCTCTTGATGCCTAACCTTGAAATGCGGATCTTCCAAGGCATGTTAGCATGACGTACTTCTCTTGATCTAGCCTGGATTGAACGCAAACCTCTCCCTCATGAGGATAAATCACCCAATTTAGGTGAGATCTTTGCGTATATCCAAATCCCTATTCACTCGTCGGGAATCGAGTCTGATTGGTAAAACTTTATCACAGCAGTTTCAGCTGCGAAAATGGGTATTAAATCTTTCATGAAGTGTTTGGTGAACACCTTACCACTGCAGCACCTCCAAAGTTGCAGGAGCGTATGGTAGCTTTTAGTAAGTCATCTCACCCAATGTTGATCGGGACCAGGGACGGAGTGAGAACATATTTCATAAGCTTAAATTGTCAAAAGGGAAAAGGACACTTTTGGCATCAAAAGTTATGTACGGAGATCACTTTGTGTCAAAAGTTTCAATTAGATCACTTTAGTACCAAGTTTTTGAAAAAATGATCGTTTTAATGCCAAGTCCAATTTGATCTATCGAAATCTAACGTAACCTTATTTATTAATATATGATATTGATTGTGGCTTACGGAAGTCTACCATGGCATTTTTTAATTTAAATTTTTATTTAAAATAATTTGAAAAATAAGCTGAATTTTTTAAAAAGATAAAAATTAATTAATTAATTAATTAAATAAGAGAAGAAGATAGCATTAGGCGGTGAGGGTTACTGTAACCCTTGTTGCCGCCACCGCCTCACGATCACCGGCAATGGCCGACAAGGGTGAGGCATGGCCAGCGAGAGTCACTGAGCCCCGGCTAGGGGTCGGCAACCCCCACTAGCGGTAGGCAAGGGACTGCAGGCCCTCAGCCATATCTAGGCGAGGGTCACGGCCCTCACCTAGATCTGGTGAGGGTTGCTGACCCTAGCTCAAGTCTGGCCGAGGGACACCACTAGTGGGGGTCGGCCACTAGTGGCAGCCCTTGGTTGTCGCCAACGGGCTCACCAACCCCTAGCTAGGACTCGGCGACCTCGATTGGCCATGCCCCACCACCACCGGCAATGGGGCAGCGACGGCAAAGTCTTCCTAATTATAATTTTTTAATTATTTATTTTAATTTTAAGGTTTTTTTGTTACATTTTAAGCTTGTTTTAATTTTAGTTTTAATAAATTTTTTTATTTTAAAATGAATTTAAATTTTAGCTAATTTTTAAATTTGAATTTGATGTATTTTAATTTATTTTGAAGTGCAAAAGTCCACGTGGACTTATTTTTTTAAAATGTCATTTTACATTAAAAATTATTTATTAATTACATGTGGCACTTTTGATCGAAATAGGTATCAAAGTGATCATTTTATCTATTACTTGGCACTAAAATGATCTATGTATATAACTTTTGGCACTAAAAAAGTCATTTTCCCATCAATTGAAAGATCCAAAGAACAACATCATTATTTTTGTTCTTTTCTTGCGAACTGTATCCCCGCAAAAAAAAAAAAAAACAACAAAAGGACTCTTCAAGAGGATGGGCTCTGATATGTTAATTTCACTCAAAAGTACTTGAAATTGAGAGGGTCGAGGACTCATATGAAGGGCGGGATCTTCGTAAAACCAACGAGCAACTCAATATTTTAGTAGGAATATTCCTCATTTGTGTGGGGCAGCTGCCCTTGCTTTTTACTATGTGCGGCGCCGCCCCCGCATAACACAACTACAGCTCAGCCAAAACTATACCAAATGAGTTTTGGAGAGAATTTAGTCTCAAAAGTTTTGCCACGTAAATGATCTTCAACCTATTTAAACGCTGCCATGTATCAATCTTTCTTGATTTTATAGTAGCGATGAACTCAAGCCTTTGACAGAATAGAATTGTAAATAGTCAATTATTTTGAGGTGAATCAACTAACAATTTCATCCAGTCCGCCTCATTAATCTATCATTCATCTAATGTTTCGAAGAAAGAATTTTTGAGGTGCGCAAAAGGGCAAACTATCGTCGATTTTCGGTTGAAGTTGAATTTGTGATAGAGGAAATATGCGGCCTTTATCAGGTTTAGCTTAGTGTTTCTTTCACAATTGCCCTTTTATTTTGATTTTGATTTGAAAATGGATACTTAAGTTTATATCACCTGAGTATTTTGTGTCGATTAGATTTAGATTAAAAAAAGGGATAAGTACACCGGAAGTCTTAAAATTTGTCATATAATTGAGTCCTAAAACTTTCGAAAGTGCAATGAAGTCTTGAAACATGTCAAATCAGTGCAATCGAGTTCTTCCGTTAACACAGTTAATTTGTCTAATAAAAAATGCTGACGTGGCATTTTTAAATTAATTTCTCTATCCTATGTGATATTTTTTATTATTTTCTTTCAATTCTTACTTTAATGAAATTAATAAACAAAAAACACTAAAATATTAAATCCAAAACATAAAAAAAGGGGGGGCGGGGGGCGGGGCAAGGTAGGGCCTCGCTGGTGAGGTGCATCTACCGCCGCCCATCGTCGAAGGGCCTATAGAGGTCGTCACCCCTAGACAAGGGTGGCTGGCCCTTCCCTAGGGCCAATGACCCTCACCTGCTTTTGGCGAGGCCTCGTCGACCCACAATGAAGGCTAGTGGCCCTCACTAGGCGATAGCAAGGAGTCACTAGCCTCGAACAAGCCTTGAATAGTCTAGCAAAGTCGCTAGCCCTTGCCTAGGGCTGACGACGTCTCGCCCGCACCTAGTATGGTCCCCAGCCTTAGGGGGGATGGCGTCGCCCAAATCAGGGTAAGGGTGGCCAGCCTTTGCTTGGGGCCAACAAGGCCTCACTCGGGGTTGGCAAGGCCATCCACCCTCACCCAAGCGACAACCTCTGTCGTCCCCTCGCTGATGGGCACCATTGCTGGCAAGGCCCTGCCTTTTTTTTTTCTTTCTTTTGTCTTAGCTTTGCAAATTTATTATTTTAGTTTTTTTTTAATTTTTAATTTGACTTAAATAAGAGTTGGAAAAGAAAATATAAACCATTTTGATAAATTTAATATTAATTTAAAAATGCCACTTCAATATTTTTTTGTTAGACAAATTAATGGTGTTAACGAAAGGACTAGATTGCATATTGATAAGTTTTAGGACTTGATTGTATTTTTTGAAAGTTTTAGGAGTTAATTGTACTTTTGCGATAAGTTTTGGGACTTATGGTGCAAATACCCAAAACAAAAAAATTGCCATTCTTATTTTTCACATGATACCACTTTTTTTTTTTTGGGTCGCTGAAAATATTCTTCATCTCATAGGGACAAAACTAGCTGACCGCACCAAATAAGTTTCTAAGCATAACAATGGATTGTTATATTATTTTGTTTTCGTAAGCAATGGGGCAACAAGAGAATTATAAACTTGACAAGCAGAAGACCTGTCAAAATGGATTGTTGGCCATTTCTTTACCTATATATGTGTGTGTAAAGAAATTTCTTTACCCATATTGATAAGCTGGATTGTTATACAAGTTAACTATATTCGGTAAACGAGTTTAGAATGGTAAAATTCAAAATAATATGAATGTTGAATGGACTTACAACGTACTTGAATCCAACCCATCTATATTACTATCTTTCGCTATCACTCATTCGGTGCTCTCTCTAGAGTTGGGGAATAAGTTTTCATAGATTGAGTTAAATATAAAACTGTTTTAGCAATATGAGTTGGGTCAGATCAAATATTGATCACTAGAGTATTGCATGGAAATGAGTCAATATAGGATCAGACATTTTGAACACAACCGGATCCACCCGTTTGACGCACTACAAAAAAACAAGGTTTTAGCAACGAAATTAGCGACGAATTTTTGATGAAAATTCGTCGCTAAATTCATTTGCGACGAAAACATATTCGTCGCTAATCAGGCTTCGCAAAATTTGGCGACGAAAAATTTCAATTTTCGTCGTTAAATTGCGACGAAATTTTTTTGCGACAAAATTCGTCACCAATTTGCGATGAAAATATTCGTGGGAATTTTCGTCGCTAATTTGTGACGAATATTATTCATGGAAAAATTCGTCGCTAATTTAGCGACGAAATGTATTTGTGGGAATTTTCGTCGCTAATTTGTGACGAGTATTATTCATCGAAAAGTTCGTCACTAATTAGTGACGAACGTTGCGACGAAATTTGTGACAAAAGTCGGAAATAAATAATTTTATCGCCAACGCCGGTCACAAAATTTAGCGATGAAATTTTTGATTTAGCGACGAAAATGGATTTGTTGCTAATTTGCGACGAATATTATTTGTGGCAAAATTCGTTGCTAATTAGCGATAAATTTTAGCAACGACATTTGCTACGAACTTTGCGACGAAAATGGATTCGTTCCTAATTTGCAACAAACACTATTTGTGGCAAAATTGTTGCTAATTAGCGACGAATTTTTAGTAATAACATTTGCCATGAACTTTGCGACGAAAATAATAACGACTAAATTTTTGGTTTTCGTCGCTAATTTAGCGACTAATGATTTTTGTAGCAAAATTCGTTGCTAATTAGCGAGCACGGCTTTTTTTTTTTGGGTCAAAATCGTAGAATGTTAGCAATGACATTTGCCACAAAAGTTGCGACGAAATTGTCATTTATATATTTGAAGGGGCCTCCCGACGATAAAATGAGCGAGGATTGTTGTTATAGTTCCCCAACCACAATTTTATCTTTGCTCCATAGAAAACGTGCATAAATATATAAATATCAAAACCTAAGAAGTGTATAATTTCTCGAGAGAAATGTAAAATTCTTAAAAAAGTGATACAAAACATGCTTTGCACAATGCTGGAAAAGATGCAAAATAATCACCAAAAACATATGTTCAAGCATAGGGATACCAAACATGGACCACAATGCTGGAAAAGATAAAGCACCAAATCCTCAAACGGTCTCTCACCAAAAAAATAGAACAGATGTCCATCTCATACAAATGTAAGCAATACTCATAGAGAAAAAGAAACAAATTAGTAGCATCCTTTTTCTGAACTCATTCCGTTAGCAGCTCCATGCTTCTCACATGCAACAACAACCTATGTTCAAGTAGCTCTTAGTCACTGTAAAAAGTTTGAGCCACGACAAGAAAAGCAACATTGAAATATACACACCGCGCTTTCAGGATCAGCGAGCATGACAAATGTGACATCACAAGTTGCAGCGACTTCTTCAGGAGAGGATTTATATCTGCAATAAGTGTCAACAAAAGAGTTGAAATATGTGATCTTCCCTGGCATGATTTTTGCATTGCAATCAGATGAATATAGAGGCAACCAATGCCTTTGACCCATTGTAGTTGGAATGATCCATTTGGAAAATATTAAGTAGCAGATTTGCAAAGAGATAAACTTCCCAATACCAATGTACTATCAAAAAGACGATCCTCTTACTAAATTAAGAATCAAAAGCCAGAAACATAAAATTACATTGTTAACTCAATTCAAGAGACAAAATGCATCACAAAGTTCACATGTGAACATGCTTATACGTGTAATGGTCTTAAAGCGACAACTTACTGTGCACCCAAGCTATGAGAGGATCACATTTGCTCTTGGTTTTGTTCCAGACTGTCACGTCGCATCTAAAACAAAAATGGAAAATTAGATTGTTGAGTATACATGTCGTTTCAGTTTATCACTGACAAAAGGCTTATGCAAGGCTTCAGCATCTAGACAGATTTACTCTTTAAGTCTAAAACATTTTCATTCAATGAAACTAAAACGCACTACTAGTCCAATAAGTGAAAAAAAGAAAAAAGCCAAGGCAAAGAAAAAAGAATGAGAACCAATTGAAAAAAGAGAGAACACAATTACCGTAAGCACAAGGACTCTTGAGGCACCAAGCTAGAAGCTCTTCCCCCACATATATCTCCTTCAGAACTGTAATCAGCCATATATTATTAAGCAACCATAACAAATATATATATATATATATATTATGCTTAATCATCAGCAAGTCCTTTACCGTTTATTAATGAAACGACGACAAAATCATCATCATCAGCAGCAATCTCATCAATTAAAATATAAGGCAAAAGTTAAAAATAAGAATAAACTACATGTAATATGCATTAATGAATGGAGAAAACTACCCTGCATTTCTATTCAATGCTTGCACCTTCATTAAAATAATTAATGTTTTAAGGAGACTTCTGCAAAATAGAGGCCATTAATAAGTCACTAGTTTTGTGTGGAACATAAAACCACAGTCAATTCTCTATCAAAAAAATATATTGGCGATGCCGTCTACGTACTTTCTTGATCGTTCCACTCTACACTTTTTTGTTGGATCCCCTTTATCCCCTGCAGAAACTATGGCATCATTAAAAGGCACCATATTGATGAATTTGCACACCGAAAATGTTTAACCAATGCTTAAAAATGACATGATAGACTACCATCTGCTAAGAGAAAAAGGCACAGCCAAAACCCTAAATACCATTATTCGACTACCATCTGCTAACTACCGACTAATTCAACTAAATATACTTCAACAGCATGAAAGACGTCATCATGGAAATTAAGTTTTGATAGTTTGCTGTAAGCGAAGAAGAGATATATGGACAAGTATGGACAAGCGAGCGAACCACAGGGAGAGGGAGCGGGGGGGCGGGCGAGCAAGTGGGGGAGCGAGCGGGCGAACTGCGGGCGAGGGAGCGGGCGAACGGGCGAGCGAGGAGCGGGCGAGCGGGCGACGGCGAGGGAGGAGGCGGCGAGTAGCGAGCGAGTGGCGAGCAACGAGGGAGCGGCCGGGCGAGTAGCGAGCGAGCGGCGAGCGAGCGAGCGAAAGTGCAGAGGAATAGGTAGAAAAAAGATAGGTTATTGAGCGAAAGTACATATCTGGGACGCAAAAAAGGTCAGTTATTTAGCGACGACCAGACTGGTCGTCGCTAAATCAGCGACCACCAGTCCTGGTCGTCGCTAAATCAGCAACGACCAGCACCTGGTCGTCGCTATTTCAACAACGACCAGGGCTGGTCGTCGCTGATATTCTTTTTTATTTAACAAATATTAATATTCTTTTTTAGTTGATCGGCGCGGCGTTTTAGAGAAGGAAAGGAAACCCTAGAGGAAGCTGCTGCCGCTGCGGGCAGAGCGCGAGGCGTGGGGAGCAATAAGCGGGTCAAAGGGTCGCTGGGAAAAGTGGAAATGGTGGGGTTTGACCAGACGGCCGTTAATGAGAGCTGGTGGAAAAGGAGAAGCGGACAAAAACAAAGGCATTAAAAGCTGCATTAATCTTGGCTTCTTTAATAATCTAATCTCACTTTCTAAAGTATGATTCCTTGGCTGGTCTCCACGGGGAGTTTCTGCCAACGCCAGCTGTAATGGGGGAAGCAAGAGTTGACGTGGATCGAAGTTGGTATTTATATATATATATATATAATATATATATATAGAGCTACTAATATTAAAAAACAACCTTCAAACTATAGTATATCCACATCATATCTCCCTTAAAATTAATTTCTAAGCCAAAAAAATTTTCAAATCAATACACTGTCGCTAAATTTACCCAGAATTAATTTTTACGTCGCAAAATTTTCAAATCGATACACTCATATAACATTTAATGCAAATTGATATGACATTGGCATATCAATTTGGGAGTGAATGTGGTATGAGCACACTAATTTAGAATTTTTTTTTGTGACATAATTTAGCGGATAACCGATTAGTTGATTCCTTACAATTCATTGATTGAATTCCTTAAAAAAAATATCATATTTCACAAAAATATATTATTTTATCTACCGAGAAGGTTTTTGATGAAAAGTTTTTTTTCGTTTCTAATTGATTGTCCGCAACTATCTAAGAATCCATTGTTCGTAATTACGACGAAAATATTGTTTGTAATATTCTTTAACACTTGATTGCCCTATAGAATTAACAAGAATTCGGTAAGAAAATATTGTGCTCTTGTCGGAATTGTTGTGTGCAGCCCCGTCACACAATAAGTCATTACAACAAAGTCAAATTCCTCAACAAAAGACGATAACTCAGCAAGAATAGATGAATTAAAAAGAATAATCAGGTACCAAAGAGGCTCAACAGTTTATGGCGCACCAAATTGGATGATATTGCATAAGCCATGATAGGGGACAAAAGTGGCTCAACAGTTTATGCTCCACAACATTCAAACGTAGTAAAACTCACATTGTGCTTTCCCACTGCAGAGTAGACCCTTCTTCAAGCACCAAAGCCTAATGGGATAAGCCAGAAAGATTGTTGGTAGTATAATTTTCACATGCGATTCAGCGACAATTTGGTATAGCTCTTAGTCAAAGAGACTTACGAGTTGTTTCCGTAAGTTGAATAGCTGGAAACCAAGTTCCTGAAAGTGACAATATGTTAGATAATAACTCTAGAAATGTGGGCACGAGACAAAAATATAAAATTTCTGCCTTAAGAGAGATCGTGCATGGACTTACACTTGTGATTGCTGACTACTAGTCGAAGAAGAACCGGTGAAATTGTTGTAAGACAAGTCGCTGCAGGATACCTTGACCTAGTTAGTGGCATATTCACCCACTCGCAATTACCGACGAAAATTATTTTTCGTCGCAAAAATTTGCAACGTAAATAACTTTTCCTCGCAAAAATTACCACGCAAATAACTTTTCGGCGCGCAAATTTTTGCGACGAAAAGTTCATTTTGTCACTAAACTGATAATTGGCGACGAAAATAATTTTCGTCGCTAAATTACACAATTAGCGACGAAAACCATTTTTTGTCGCTAAAGTAATAATTAGCGACGAAAACCGATTTTCGTCGCAAACATCAGCAACGGAAATCATTTTTTCGTCGCAAAAATTAGCGACCAATTTAATTTTGTCGCTAAACTAATAATTAGCGACGAAAATAATTTTTCGTCGCTAATTGTTAGATTAGCGACGAAAAACTATTTTTTGTCGCAAACATTAGCGACGAAATAATTTTTTTCGTCGCAAAAATTAGCGACAAATTTAATTTTGTCGCTAAACTAAGAATTAACAACAAAAAATTATTTTCGTCGCTAAACCAACAATTAGCGACGAAAACTATTTTTCGTCGCAAACATTAGCGACGAAAATCATTTTTTTTGTCGCAAAAATTAGCGACCAATTTAATTTTATCGCTAAACTAATAATTAGCGACGAAAATAATTTTTTCGTCGCTAAACTAACAATTAGCGACGAAAAATTATTTTTCGTCGCAAACATTAGCCACGAAAATCATCTTTTCGTCGCAAAAATTAGCGACCAATTTAATTTTGTCGCTAACTAATAATTAGCGACGAAAACTATTTTTCGTCGCAAACATTAGCGACGGAAATAATTTTTTTTTCGCAAAATTAGCGACCAATTTAATTTTGTTGCTAAACTAATAATTAGCGACGAAAATAATTTTTCATTGCTAAACTAACAATTAGCGACGAAAAATTATTTTCGTCGCTAAATAAGAATTAGCGACGAAAACTATTTTTCGTCACAAACATTAGCGACGAAAATCATTTTTTTCGTCGCAAAAATTAGCGACCAATTTAATTTTGTCGCTAAACTAAGAATTAGCGACGAAAATTATTTTCGTCGCTAAATTAAGAATTAGCGACGAAAACCATTTTTCGTCGCAAACATAAGCCACGGAAAATCATTTTTCGTCGCAAAAATTAGCGACCAATTTAATTTTGTCGCTAAAACTAATAATTAGCGACGAAAATAAATTTTCGTCGCTAAACTAACAATTAGCGACGAAAAATTATTTTCGTCGCTAAATTAAGAATTAGCGACGAAAACTATTTTTCGTTGCAAACATTAGCGACGAAAATAATTTTTTCGTCGCAAAAATTAGCGACCAATTTAATTTTGTCGCTAAACTAATAATTAGCGACGAAAATAATTTTCGTCGCGAAACTAACAATTAGCGACAAAAAAATTATTTTCTTCGCTAAATTAAAATTAGCAACGAAAATCATTTTTCGTCGCAAACATTAGCCACGAAAATCTTTTTTTCGTTGCAAAAAATTAGCGACCCATTTATATTTGTCACTAAACTAATAATTAGCGACGAAAATAATTTTTCGTCGCTAAACTAACAATTAGCGACGAAAAATTATTTTCGTCGCTAAATTAAGAATTAGCGACGAAAAATCATTTTCGTCGCTAAAATAGTGACAAAACTATGTTGTCGTGTGCTAATTTTAGCGACGAAAAAAGATATCGTCGCTAATTACCGACGAATTTTGCAATGAATTTTGCAACGAAATTTTTTTCATCTCTATTTTCGTCGCAAATTAGCGACGAATTAAATTTCATCACTAATTTTTAGTGGCTAAGAGCCTTTTGTTATTTGGGATGAATTTTGGTGACGAATTTTGCGGCGAAAATATTTTCGTCGCAAATTAGCGACGAATTTAATTTCATCGCTAATTTTTAGTGGCTAAAAAGCCTTTTGTTATTTTGCGACGAATTTGGTGACGAATTTGGACGAAAAGATTTTCGTCGCTATTTTTGTCACAAATTAGCGACGAATTATTTTTCATCGCTAATTTTTCGTCGCTAAAACTCTCTTGTTGTTTTGTGACGAATTTTGCGATGATTTGAGATGAAAGTTATTTTCGTCACTAATTTCGTCGCAAATTGGCGATGATTACACTCCGTCGCTATTTTTCATGGCTAAATTCCCTTTTTTTTGTAGTGACGGGTTAAGCATGAACTTACAATAATTGACGAGCCCAAAATCATCCCAAGAAACTTGACATGCGCCGAGAGAGTTATAACCAGAGTTCTTTCATTCGCGCCAAAACTAGCGGACTTACCTCGCAGTGCCCCATTTATTCCCTTCAAGAGCCGAAATCTTTTCTTATCTTTTCAAGAAAAGGAAAGGGAGTGAGATTGGAAGGAACAATTCTGCCTGATCGTCCCCTTCCTCTTCAAAACCAGATCTCCTCAGTATCAAACCTCGGTTGAGACCGGCGGAGACGACGCAGTTCAGAATCACCAAGACAATATTAAAGCTGGGAGGGGTAGATATGGATCAGTGGAGTTGCGTATGCAATGAGAGGTTCAAGATCAGAACCGAAGCAACACTCCTCCAATCCCAGAACAGATGCATTGGTTCTTGGAAATGGGTTGTTTCGATGAAGAAAGAATGAAAAATGCTAGCCAAATCCCATGTTCAATAGTTCGCAAATTTTGGGCCATTCTTGCTTTTGCGTCTTAGAAATTGATTTTCAAGAAGCAATCTGTTTTGTTCTGGTTTTTCTGTTGATTCAGGCGAAATTAAACAGAGAAAGAGAGTCGAACATGACAGAGATTTTAGTCGGTATCTTCGGCTATCTATTTGGCCGAAGAGAAGAAGGGAAAAATTTTTCTCTAACTCAGATTGACAACTAAAATCACCATGAAGTTTCTGTCATCGAGTTACTTTTGCTCCATTTGAGAACTCCATGCATCAAAATATCAGATACTATGTTATCGACCGTCTTAATGCAATTGGTTCGATAGTTCACCATGCAAGTTCCAATTGTGTTGATTGTCTCAGGTTCAGACCGAAGATTTGCCAGTGTACAGAGTAGGTGGGAATGGGAGGATTCGGGCAAGTTTATGTCGGTCAGGTCATCAGTCCTTCAACTCCGAGTGATGAAACTAGTGTGGAAGCGGCAGAGGTTCGACTCGAGCTCTGATTTTATCTTTTTCCGATGATTCATTACATTTGCACTGTTACTTTAGACAATTTAATGTGGCGTTATCTAGGTGGCCTTAAAATTGGAGCATAAAGACAGCCAAGGATGTGAAGCGGCATCCCTAATGAGTGGAAAAGTTTATGAGTGAGTCCTTCAGTATTAGTTATTGCATGTCAATTGGATTGGGGAGTTGAGTTTCGCATCTGCGTTCTGCATATTGCGCAGAGATCTGGGTGAAAGTAACAGCATACCACTGCCACGAGTACATTACAAGGGCAGCAAGGTGACAATTATGTCATGGTATGTGGATTCCCTTCGACATGGATGTTTTTTTTTTGGGTAAGGTCCTTAGACATGGATGTTGTACTTTTAAGAATGCAAAGTTTTCGATGATCTTTAAATATGCAGGTCACGGATTTGCTCGGACCTAGTTTGCAGTCCCCTTTCGCCGACAACTTCCCAATGAATATTTGCCCGTGTAGTTAAACAACTTTTATTGTGTCTGCTCCCCAGGTTCTCTTAAACAATTTCTGATTCTTTGTCAGCTACTGATGTTAGCTCTTTCCCTACTGCTTCATCCTGCCATTGGAAACAACTGTATGTATTGCCGTCGAAGCAATCTCTATACTTGAGAAGCTCCTCTCCAGATGGTAATAGCTGACTAGCTTCAAATTGGATGTTTGTTAGCGTTTTCTTTATCGGACCGTGAAATCAATGTTTTGGTGGACCAGACAATCGGAACCATATGCCAGATTCGAACTTATGTGTGTTTTCTCATGCCTGCTTCTTTTCCGGGCAGGTAACATCCATGGTGACATAAAGCCAGGTAACTTTTTGCTTGGTCCTCCAGGAACTCTTGACGAGAAAAGATTGTTTCTGACTGACCTTGGATTAAGTATGTGCCAATGGCATGGACAATTTTATGCCCTAGGCATCCGTGATTGCGAAGGAGAAATGCACATGTCTCATCTTTTTCATTATCCACGACCTTGCAGCTATGAGATGGCGAGATCTCTCCATAGATTCCCACGTTAAGTACAACCAAATTTCTGGATGATTTCGGGTTCAGTCATAATGATGTTAATATCTTCATTGGCACATATTTCATGCCTACATCTGTTAGTAATGTTCCATGCATCCTGAAATTGGCAGAGAAGAGGGAGAGAAGAGAAAGCAGTATTTGAGAGGATGAAAAGAGAAAACAGTTTATCCCTAGATTAAGGATACATCTTGTATTAATAATAGATAATTGCTTATTACATTAGATGGGCCAAGCCCAAAATACCAATAAACAACCACAAAGAAATAAATAAAATAAAAGTAAAGAGAGAGGGGGAAGCCCATGTGACTTAACACTCCCCCTCACGCTGGAGTATAGATATTCATCATGCCCAACTTATTACAAATGAACTCTATTCTCTTTCAAGTAGTAGATTTTGTAAGGATGTCTGCAAGTTGATCACTGGTCCGAATATATCCAAACTCGATGATGTTCCTGAGCAAAGCAACTCTCACAAAGTGACAATCAACTTCGATGTGTTTAGTCCTCGCATGAAAAACTGGATTATCTCTAATATGTAGGGCTGATTGATTATCACACCAGAATTTAGAAGGACAATCAATGGAATAACCTATCTTAATCAAAAGCTACTGCAACCACATAATCTCAGCCGTTGTACTTGCCATGAGCGATACTTTGCTTCGCAACTAGTCTGAGCAACCACATCTTGCTTCTTACTCTTCCACAAGACAAGATTACCACCCATAAATATTGTAAAACCAGATGTAGATCGCCTATCAACGGGAGATCCTGTCCGTGGTTTTGATAGATAACATCCTTCCTGCGGTCCTTCTTCAAATACTTTACAATCCACAGAGCAGCTTCCCAATGAGGAACATGAGGGTCAGCCATAAACTGACTAACAACACTGACTGGAAAGGCAATATCGGGTTTGGTCATAGTGAGATAATTGAGTTTTCCCAGTAGTCTATGATACCTCTCAGGGCTCTGGAATCAGGGACCCTTCTTGCAACATGAGCTTATCACCAAGAATCATGGGGGACTCATAATATTTTTCCCCAGAAAACCCTGTATCCTATAATAAATCTAACACATATTTTCTATGAGACAGAAAAACACCATTCTTACATTTAGAAACCTTAACACCAAGAAAGTATCCCAGAAGACCAAGATCCTTGGTCTGAAACTGACTGTGCAAGAACTCCTAGAGCCTGGAGATGCCTTAAGTCACTGCTAGCAATCATAATATCATCCACATATATAACCACATATATATACAGCTTGCAAAAGAAGTATGATAGAAAACAGAACTATCCTTAATACTTTGCTTCATGCCAAAATCTTGTACAACAGCTGTAGTAAACCTACCAAATCATGCATGAGGTGATTGCTTGAGAACATATAACGAGCGACGAAGCCGACAAACCTTAGAAGACTCCCCCTGAGCTACAAACCCAAAAGGTTGCTTCATATACACATTCTCATCAAGATATCCATTCAAGAAAGCATTCTTGACATCAAGCTGATGGAGGATCCAATCATGGGAGGATGCTAGAGAAATAAATAAACCGAACGAGGCTATTTTAGCCACGGGAAAAAAAGTCTCAAAATAATCAACACCATACTATTGAGCGTATTCTTAGCAACCAGATGAGCCTTCAAGTGAGCAAGTGAGCCATCTGGATTAACCTTGATACTATAAACCATTTACAACTAATAGCTTGCTTACCAGTGGGAAGAGGAACAAGCTCCCAGGTCTCATTTTGAACAAAGGCCTGCATTCATCCACCATAGTAGCACGCCACCCAGAATGAGCCAAAGCATTAGAAACTAATCATGGAACATAGATGGAATCCAAAGTGGCAATCAACACTTGTGTCTGAATAGATAAACCCTTATAAGAGTCATTATAGACAGGTCTATTGTGGCAAGCACGAATACCTTTACGGAGAGCAATAGACTCATCATCTGAGGGGAGATCTGCACCAATGGAGAAGTATCCAGCGGAGGTGGCGTGGAAAATGCATCCGAAGGAGGATCTAATGAGTCATCAGAAGGCACATTGGAGGGACGAAGAAATCACGGGAGTGGCCGCCAATGATACACACGACCATACCACACGTCAGTGGATTTGTCTTGGGGGGATGGTTTCTCAGAGGTAGGATGGGCAAAGGATGATGGAACAGGACATCCTCCAAGAAAGTAGATGGAGAATCATCTTTGGTACCATAGGATTGAGACTCATGGAAGGTAACATCAGCAAAAACAAAGTAGTGACCTAAATCAGGAGAAAATAGCGATAACCTTTTTGATGCCATGCATAGCCAAGAAAAATACAATGAAGAGATTTAGGGTTAGTTTAGAAACCTGAGGTCGTGTATCACGAACAAAACACACACACCCAAATATCTTGAGACAGAGAGGAAATAGAGATTTAGTAGGGAACAACACACGGAAAGGGATTTCTCCATTGAGAATAACAAAGGGAAGATGATTGATAAGGTAACAAGCAGTCAAAACTACATCCACCAGAATGACTTAGGAACATTGTGCTGGAATAAGAGAGCACGAGCAACCTCTAACAGATGCTATTCTTGCGTTCTGCTACACCGTTTTGTTAAGATGTATCAAGGCAAGACGTTTGGTGGACAACACCATTATGGGAAAGAAATGACATGAATTGAGAGGATAAATTTCTTGATCATTATCACTGCGCAAACATTTAACTGAAGTAGAGAATTAAGTTTGAATTTCAGCATAAATTCACAAAAAATTTGGAACACCTCATAATGATTTTTCATTAAATAGACCCACGTCATCCGTGAATGGTTATCAACAAAGGTTACATAATTTGAAGCCAAGCTTTGACACGACAAGACAAGGCTCCCATACGTCAGAATGGACTAACTCAAACGAAGCTCACTCTTTTATTGACTCTAGGAAATAAGGCACTTGATAGTGCTTAGCAAACTGAAATGACACACATTCAAAGGAAACATTCTTAAACTGAGGATATAACTTTTAGACGGTGGTAGAGCTGGATGGTCAAGGCGACAGTGAATCTCATGTGGACTAGGGGATGTGGTGAATTAGGTTACTAATGGTGGTGTGGCTTTAATAACATAAACTCCTCCTTCGACCCTTCCTCTACCAATGGCCTTCCTCGTCAAAAGATCTTGAAAAACACAACCATCAGGGAAAAATGAGACTGACCGATTTAATTATTTTGTGATCTGACTAGCCGATAGTAGGTTAAAAGGTGAATTTGGAACATAAAGCACATAAGATAGTGTTAAATCCGATGTAAGACAGGAAGTCCCACTCATTTTTACAATTGCTGAAGAGCCATCTGCCACAATAATAGCACTAACATGTGATGAAGAGGAATAGGTTGTGAGATTACTTACTATCCTTGTCAGATGATCTGAAGTACTAGAATCAACAATCCATTTGCCACGAGACATGGAAACACATGTCGTATGATCACCTGTCTATGCATATGTAGCAGTTGAAGTTTGCTTGTCCGCTTGAAACTGAGTATATCGTACAAACTCCTCATTAGTCATCTTAATCATTCTCCTCCCAGAAATAGGAGAGGACTCCTAGATGTTAGAGGATGCAGGTATTGAGGCATTAGCCACCTTGTTACTACTTGGATAACTATGCAGCTTATAACAGTTGCTCATTAGATGATCAGAAATACCACAATAATGATAAGCACACTGGTCCTTACTACCACCACAGCCTCCATGGCCACCATGACCACCATGGCCTCCACGTGATCCACCACTCTCAGAAGAAGACAACAAGGTGGACTTTTTACTAGATTTGGTTGCACAGACGGAGTATGAGTCCCAATGGTAACGCTACTCAGCCAATTATAGACCTTATGAATAGATATGAGAACACTCTCTAAGAGGATCTAGTTGTTAATTGACTCAAGTTCGGTATGAAGACCCGATAAGAAACACATAACACCGAGCTGCTCCCTCTGCACAATCATCTCAGCAGGATAGTTGGAATTGACCACAATAAATCAAGTTCATTAAACAGGGCCTGAAACTCATTATAAAGCTCTTGAATAGATCACTCATCTTGATAAGTTGAAATAATTTCTTCAACACATCACATACACGAGATTTGTTGTTGGTGTTTGAATATAACATAGTCAAGCGATTCCATACATCTTGAACCATTGGACAATTAGCATTCATAACCTTAACTTTGCGATCCATAGAATTTAAGAGAAGTCCGATGATACGGTTCTCTTTAATCTCCCAACTCAAATAATTAAGGGTCGGTAGACTCAGGAGGTAAATCAGTCAAGTATTTAGCCTTACCATACCTTTTAAACAGACAAGAATAGTCTTTCAACAAATCTGAAAATTTAGGGCTCCTTCCAATTTTTATTGAACAGTCTCGTTGGAAAAGGGACAACACCCTCGGTACTACTGGAGCCCACAGAATGCGCAGCTTACACTTCTCTAGAATCATCACCCATGATCATCCCTTCTATGGATCATCTTCTGCCATTGTTGTTGCAAAAAAAAAAAAAGGAGATGCTTGCTAGGTCTGTACACAAAGAAACCAACACCTCTAGATCAGAACAGGAAGACAGCACCAGCACCTCAGGGTTGGAAGTAGAAGACTAGCCTACATTGCTGGGTAGGTTGCAGAAGGTGAAGAAATACTAGCCTCAGCAAGAAATCTATGGCTTAGAAGCCATGCTGTTGTGTGCCCATTATAGAAGAAAAGAGAGGGAAAAAAAAGGAGGGGAAGAAGGTGAGGGCCGATCAAAACAAGGGATGGAACAAACCTTTACTCTGATACCATAAAATTGGCAGAGAAGAGGGAGAGAAGAGAAAGCAGCGTTTGAGAGGATGAGAAAGAAAATAGTATATCCCTAGGTTAAGGATACATCTTGTATTAATAATAGATAATTGCTTATTACATTAGATGGGCCTAGCCCAAAATACCAATAAACAACCATAAAGAACTAAATAAGATAAAATGAAAGAGAGAGGGGGAAGCCCACGTGACTTAACACACCCCCCAAAAAAAGTTGTTGCGAGGAGACAATTCGATTTGCAAGTGTGCACACTCAACTTGGTAGAACAAGTAGCAGAAGAAATGACCTAGAGTTGCTGGTTTACATGCTCATTTATCTAATGAGCGGTTGTTTGCCTTGGCAAAGACATCAGGTGTCATTCCCTAAACCCACAGAAGTTTTCTTGCACTTAACACCTGTATTAGTCTCTTGATCGCCAAAGTTCTTTCAGGGAGAGGATAATGCTTACATTTTTGCAAGGGAAAGATGGCCACTCCTCCAGACATGCTGTGTGATGCTTTTCCTGAGCCTTACCTGCATTTCACCGCATTTGTGCTTGATCTGCAATTCGATGAAGAGTCAAACTATGCTAAATACATCTCTCTCTTCCATGGGATCATTGGTCAAAATATATTTGTTAGGCCCGTGCACACTGATTTTGCTCAGGAGGTAATATCCGTTCCTATGAAAAGCAATAGATGTTAATGTAATTTCTGATTCGCACTCTTCCTCTAATTGAGTCATATTTTTCTATTTCACATGATATGCACCGATCAGGTACCATGTGAGCAAGCACGGTTGAAGGACGACAACAAGCTATCAAATAGAATATGAATGGGTTGAAATCAACACAATGGATAATCGTTTACAATGTGCGTCCATCAACGAAGCAAAGGCGAGGACTTGCATTTCAGACATAACATTTTTTCTGTGGTACCTTGAGATTATTTAATTGTAACCTTCCTGTTTCTTGCAGATATTGGTCTAATCTGGACGATTTCAACCTGATCTCACACATTCAGAAGGGACGTGCGGACGGAATGTATGTTTCCAGTGTGGCCTCTGATTCCCGTTCTAATTCATGGGCCATAATAATGGATGATAGCGCCGGCTAAACTGCTCAGAAATATGCTATTTCACACGGCTCCCCTCCCGAGGTTTTATTTGAGCGGCTTTACTTTGGACTTTCATGCATGGTAGATCCAATAGCGGCATGTTAAAATTCTTATAATACAAACCAGGAAGAATTTGTCTTAGGAGCACATACACCAACGTCTTGCAGTCAGATTCTCGATTAGGGCGGTCTTAAACGCTTGTTTCCATATTCGAAGGACTGGATTCGGGCATATCGGTTGCAGAACTACAACATCACTGTTGTGGCTGGAGCAGTTGACCACAGATTTCTAGCTATAATGTCCAAGAGTCAGTCCGTGAATGCTTGATTTCTGTTCCATTGACTCCCTAGTAACGCCATATACTTCATCATTTTACCAGTTTTTCTTGATATACACTCAGGGACATGGAGTGCTTGGCAGTATTGTTTGGTTACTAATACATTTCCTTTCAAGTGGATCAAGGAGAAGTGGGCAGAAGGTTTTTACGTCACCGCCATGGCCACTTCCAGGTGCCGATGGGCAGTAGTTATGTCCAGTGGAACCGGATTTACCAACCAGTTCTTTCTTTTTCTCCTTTTTGAGACTGCCCAATCACTTATTTCGAAATTTTCCTTTGAAGTGTCTGGAACTGGAAGCTTTATTCTGATTCATTATCTTGCACTAAACTTTCAAGGTCGTAGAGCTAGACTTTCACTATCCAGCCGAAGGCATTCATGAAAGGTTGAAGCAGGGCTATTATACCACTTCTGTTGGCCACTCCAGATCAGGTTGCTTTTGTTTTTAGTATCCGAGGAGTAGCAGCAGCAAGTGTAGAGCAAGAGACGCTTCGGATTTATAATTTTCCTGTTGATAGTAGGATCAAGGTGATTAGTTCTGCCCCTTTTCCAGCATCTATTTCATCATATTAGCTCTGCTTCACCAAGCACTTGTTCTCATCTTCTGCAGGAGAAGCAGGCAAGGAATTGCCACGGTCGAGCCATCGCTTAAGCTACCAAGTGTTACGTGCAATTAAGGATGCCTTAGTGAGCGACACAACCACTCTGCATGCGTTTGTCGCAGTCTATTGCCCATTTCTTAGAAAGCAAGAGCAACAAGTCACTGATAACTCCTGTACAAGAGTTGAATCATAGCCGCTTCCTTTAACTCCTGTACAAGAGTTTAACCACTTTGTCATACTTTCGTGCAGGCAAGTTTTAGCATCAATTTTGAAACTTTTCAAGCTTAACAAGAATAGAAAAGAATTAGGACATGATCTTGTAGGTTGTTGATCTTGTATGATGGTAATTTTAGAGACCAGACCAGCCAAACAACCGAGTCATACATATGTAGGATCGACCTTATATATGCACAAAATGTAAAAATGCAACTAGACAAAAGTTCGTGAATTTCCCAGAGTAGTTTTGCATTATTTCTCTACTAATACTTGATCACAACAAGGGAGGGAAAAAAAATTCAAATGGCTTTGTGTTGGTGATCATTTCAAGTGATACATCGAACTATCACGGGAGGAGAAATTTAGGAACATCGGGGTTGGAAAGAGCTGTCATCAAAGAAGTTATAAGCAGAGGAATGAACCCTTCTCTGTTTACCAAGGGATTGAAGACAAAGTTAGGATCTTAAGTGCTCGATTTTACATCTGCTTGCTTGCTACGTTGTGTCATTTAAGCTTAATTAGCAAAAATCTGTTGAAAGTCGAGAGAGATAACCCAAGATATTCGGTTTCCGACAAACTATAGCAATCATTTTAGGGCTGATCTTATTTCAAAGCAATAATGTTGCGAGATGCCAGTCCAGACACGATGTTGGTAAGAATAATCTGCAAGGGAGACCAATTTTCTTTCTGGGGGCCATAACATACTTCCTTGGATGTAGTACTTAACGATCTGGCTGCCGAGACAGCAGATTACTAGGGTCATAATCATTGCAACTACAACATGACGAACGAATATGTTACTGTCATCTGCTATGGTCACGGTGCATGCTATGGACTTTCGTGTGCATTGCATAGCTTGCATGAAGTTTGCCGTTGAATGATCTAGCGATTGCAGAGACATTCCTCAGCAAGACCGTCTCTCTTGCTCCTTTGCCAGCGCAATCATCCTATCTTCTTTGCAAACTCGACAGGAAACATAAGATGAAAAATAACCATGTTGGACCATACTTGTGAAAATATACCATTGGCAATTTAGATGGCGTCGTCAAAAATCCGACTTATTTTCGGTTTTGTAATCTTGGTTATGAAGAATGAAAACTGTGGCATTAATACAGTCAAATCATAGGAATGTGAATGTGTATGATAGCCAACTTTCTGGTTAACCTTCTGAGGACAGCCCATGACCATAAAATTTTCATTTTAAACCAATGCTTCATAACATCTGCAAATAAATATCTGCTGCATCAGTTGTATCAAGCAGCATCCGAGCAAATACACATGCCTGGAGCTCATCCTTGGGAACGGGGATCACTTGTATATGCGCCCAACCCATCGAGTCCAAACATATGGAAAGCATTTCAATCAATTATCACCGATTATGAAAAACGTAATGTATGCAAATGTAATAAGGATGCATGCGCCTATTCAATTTCATATTTCTTTTAGATGAAATAAGGAAGGATTGGATTTCCTTATTGTTGACACTTAAATTTTTATATTTTCTTTTTCATTTATATTGAACAAAAATGAGGATTGACCTTAATTCTCCCCGAATTTTTTTTATTTTTTTTCATGCATTGCATATTTAATTTTTGTCTGGTCATTATCGTTTGCATTCAAGCCAAAAGTGAGCTTAATTCTGTAGGCGATTTGGACTAAGGATCATCATGATTTTGGCTGAGACGAGCCAACAATATCTGAGTCCCTTGAGCATATTTTTTGAGCTTAATTGAGCTGGTGAAATGATCATTTTTTGAAAAGGCTTAGTTAAATGCATATTTTTAGGAAAAAGCCTAATTTGAGCTCGGAAATTTGTGCGAATGAGCTTAAAATAAAAATAATTTTGGTTAAACTAAACATGAAATTGCCAAAAAAAAATTTGGACCTAATTTCAAATTTATATTTTGGCCCATCTTTAGCTCAATTAATTGAAGAGGCTTTTACTTAATTACCCATTTAATTACTTAAGGCTTGATTCAAGTCTGGGATGTCACGATAAGCCCACGAGGAAGGCCATATTCGACCATCATCACTACCATCCTCTTCTGGCCGAAAATTCAAAGGAGTTCTGGCGGATTTAGACTCTTCAAGATTTGAATAAATTTAGATAATTATCCAAAAAAGAGCCCTGAAAAATCAAAACTCTTATCTCTATCAGGCTCTAGATAACCGAGATTTTTGTCTAAACCAAACTCTTCCAGGATCAGAATTTTTGATCCAATGGTCCACATTGAATCCTACTCTAGTTAGGATTACTAATCCGACGGTCAAAGATGAATCCTACGTTGACTAGGATTAGGAAAGCCTTTTGCCTATAAATAAAAGGTTTAGCTCTAGAGTTGGGGTTGGCAATTTCAATACTCAAGTTCAGAAAATCCAAAGAAATTAAAGGGTCCGATTGTCTCCCCCAAGGTCGAGACAATCCCCTCGCTCTTTCGTCCCACTCACCAGCTGCGTGCCACCTTTCTCCGCCAGTGGCCCAGCACCACCGCCTGTGCGTCGCCCTGCTTCGCCACTACCTCAGCTCCACCGTGCACTGTCCCAGCTTGCTGCGCAGCCCGTGCAGCACCCTGGCTACTCCGTCCAACCCTGTGACCAAACGCTGCCCAACTCGTCATCTCGGCGTTCCGAGCTGCTGTCCCTGTGTTCTGAGCTGCTGTCCAGCCATCTCGAGCTGCGAATCAGCCGTGACTTGTGGTAGGACAGCTCTATTCTGCACTAGTTATTTGAGGTCTAACATATTTGATACTTGGTGCTAGGGTTCCTAGTGATTTCGAGCTCGAAAAGGCTCAATTTTTGGCAAGAACTCAGTCCCGCGTGTGCTGGAATCTAGCTTGAAAAAGGTAATTCTCTTCAACTTTAAATTGCTAAATCGTGCTTGTTATTTGGAAACTCACGTGCATGTTTTGATACTTTGATGAGCATGTTTGATTTGCAATTAAGAGTTAAAAAAATCCAATTTTTTTTTTTTTAGATAAAAAAGCGAACTTTTATTAATAATCAAAACTAAGCCTTTTGAAGCGTTGCTTTAGCGTATTTCCTTCAATTCAAGTGCATATGCCACCCTATGGGCCCCAACTTGGAATTGCTTGAAACGATTTACACTTTAGTATATCAAAATTGGTTATGTTTTGGTAATCAATTTTAGTTCATGGAAACCAAAAAAAAAATCTGAACTTTTTGCACATAAAATTCTGATCTTGAGAAGTTTGATTGGTTGATGAACTTTGTTGAATTCATGCTTATTTTTTAGAGTTATTAATTCAATTGAGAAACGTATTTTCTCAAATTTTGGGTGGAATGTCTAATATGTTTTATTGAAAATTCAAATTGAACAAATCACATACTCTTTGAAGAAGATATGAGTATTTTGCTACATGATATGATTTGCTTTTAAATTCTCGACACTTTCCCCTTGATGGCCGAATTTACCATGCCATGGATGATTGAGTTTGCTTTGATTTTTATCTTTTGCATATTTTTTTTTTTTTTTTTTGCATATTGCATGTTAGTATATTTCATGTTCGTTTGATTTTTATGTTGAAATTTGCACTTAATTAAACAATCATGCTTATAATAAATGCTCCCCAATGTGCCTTATCCCTTCGGAATATATACATTGAGGTATTCAATTAAACTTCTATTTTGAAGTAAGTCATGCAATGTATATATGCGAATTATACATCTATCTCTCTATTTCGAGAACTGGATTGATAGTTCTAAACAGAATTTCATGGTTTGCCCTATGTGCATAGGGGTAACGGTCATTCTATTCAATTCGTTTTTCTGGCCCAAAATACTCATGAAATAAAAGGTATTTACTAGAATTTGTTTGGTTATAGACTCCAAGGTTGAAAACTTTTTGTTAAAAGGTCAGCCTTTTTTTATGGCTGCCTATAAAAGAAGGCTTTCCATGAGACAAGAGACATGTTTGACAAGCGCCAAGATCCTCGCTTAGCCCATGAGATAAGAGAAAGACTAGAAGCTTTGTAAGGGCACGTTAGGAATTAAATCGAAATTTTCGGATTTAAGGTGTATTTATGGGCAATATTGTTCACTTTTGTTCAAAATTTGTGTCTTTGCTTTATCAAATAAATCCCTAAAAAATACCAAAAAGATGGCGCCTATTTCTTAAGTTAAAATCACATTTTTATATTTCTCATATCAAAATAACATTTAATATAAGTTGAGGCTTTGAAAAATCAATTTCTTAAACTTTAATGAATGTTATTTCACTTTTAGGGTAGTTTTCACCTCATCTTTTCATAAATCCGAAAATGCATGAAAATAACAAAAAATATCATTAGCATGTAGTTTAATAGCATACTTGCCATGTGATATTTTTATCCATCATCATATTGCATATAATCATTTTGCACGTCATTTAGCTTAGTGTAATTTTGCATATACTATAGTCCTCGCATGTTTAGGTTAGAGTATTGCATCTCATATGTCATATAGTTGCATTAGTATTTCACCTAATAAGAGAAAACCCAAAAAAAAAAAAAAAATCCTTGACACCGAAAAGGCATTAATTAAAAAATTAATGTAATCAAATTCCCGAATTCATAATCTCTAGTTCGAAAAAATAAAATGGTTGCCCCGCTGTGTTATTTAGGTTTCTAATCAACCTATCAACAATGATTAGTAGCGACTCCAAGAATAACATTTGTATGAAATTGAACCTAAGTTGCAAATTGCTAGGACTTGAAAGAGTCCGAGCTAGGTTAATTGAATGATTGATCTAATAATCCATTACCCTGATTAATTTTTAGATCGCGACACTTATATGATCAAAAGATCGCATAAGTAGTATCCCAATCCAGATTTTTCCGAGAGGAATTATGCAGTTGAAGAGGAAACACTTGATGATTAGAGGAAATGCTCCTTTACATTCCAACAATTTTTAAAAGTGAAATGCATAAAGGATTCGATTTGATGAATACAACGATGAGATAGATCCCTATACAACCAAATCTAAGAGATGAGGATAGAGAGAACTCCAATCACATGGAAAGATCAAAAGGAATCTTATTTATGGGACCTAAGTAAAGAAATTATCGAAGGAATGTAAAAACTATTCCTAAGCGAACAATAGATGGTGTCCCAGGTCCAAGTATAGGAAATGATCACGGGACCGCGGGGGATGACTCCACGGAGATAGTAGCATCCTCGATATCGGGTGGAGCCACAATAGTGGGCGTTGACGGTGAAATAGTAATTGTCGATGGAGTAGTGGAGGTGGATGACTCGCCTACGGTCTTCGTCTTCTTCATGGTAATGTGCGGAGGGGTCCCTATCAAGGCATGAACGACGTTCCGCTAAATTTGATCCCAAACGAGATTAAGTACGCAGAGAGTAGACTGGTTAGTTACGGAGTGAGTCAAATGACGGCCAATGATCTCGCGGCTATGGACAAAGCGCAGCATCCTAAACCAATCCGGATTTTTGGAGAACCGAAGTCGGGTGATCTTGCAATCACGAATGGAACCTAGTATCCGGGATTTATCCGACCTTGGGGGCACCATCTATACTATTCTAACAAAGAGGCATTTAGTTTAATCACCCAATGTTTTGTAAGATGCATGAGATGCTTAATTTAAAGCATAATGAAAATGAAAGGAAGATACGTAACTCAAAGGAGAAGGAAACATACTCACCGTGATCGGCGAGATTTTTTGCTTTTTATTTCGGTCACATAGACATACAGATGTACTAGTGAGGTTAGACACATAAAATGGTGGGATTTTAAAGAATAAAGGCTCCCACGACATCGAAATAATAAATTCACTCAAAAAGGCCAACTGCGATAAATAGGTTGGAATTCAGATTTCAAGAAGTGAGCGAGATCGAAAATGATCATCCCATCAGCGCAAATTGCGCAAGGTCCAATCATAACTAATACCCTTCTAAGAGGTTTGGCCACTGGAAGTGTGAGGAAAAGTGTAGTGCTAATGAGATAAATGCATGCAAAGCAAGTGATATCAAAACACTGCTTCAAATCACCCTCATAAACATGCATTCCTACAACTCTCTGCTAGGTAAACGGGTCAACAAACAATCCACTCATTATGACTCCCAATTTGCAAGGACATACAACACATGAGGTCAATGGACTTATCTCACCTTCAAGAGCATTTACAAAAACATGTTAAAAAACGTCCAACTTTTTCATTACAGCCTAAGTCCACTAATAGCTAGCCAAGTACCTAGCGAAGTTGCCAGTCTATCGTGACTACCTGATCCCATGAGGCATCAGGTGGTTTAGGGATGATAGTTGAAGTAGGGATTCCAATCACCCTAAATTGTCTTGAGCCCTCCCAAGCCCTCACCTTGCGTGATGAGGAAATTTCAATTATTGTTATCTAAAACGAGTGCATGTGTGACATGGAGTTGCCACTAGCCTTTGGCAATAGGTAGGCTAGAAACCTAATCTAGACAGCCTTTTGAGGAGAGTAGACGGAAACCCTATCAAACAGTAAGGGAGGTACCTGTTGATTCGTGCACAACCAAAGGTTGTAGGTTCGGGGACTTGGTTACATCGATATCTTCACCGACGCCCTTTCAATACCTAAGTTGGACGCTTTCTAACTTGTTCATGCTAGTTCAATTTCCAATTTTTATCCTATGAGGTGAATCCAATTCTATGTGTTCATGTAGGAGTGAATTTATCCTATCAATTACAATTAATGAATTTCAAAAGAGCAGTCAAGTAAACATGTTGAGATAAAGTGCATCACATACCCTAGTCTAGCCCTAAAGGCTTAAACAAGATTCTAGGTTGAGTTAAGTTCAAAAGGTGTTTGGTTTTCCTAAAAAGGTGTAAAAATCTACAAATTCTATAAATTCTAAGTCTAGATCTATGACATGAGTTAAACTAGGCTAGGCTAAGCATTTCCTATTTCTTTGGAATTTTTCTAATTTTTTTAGATTTTTTTTCATTTTATTATATGAATATTTTTTAATCGAAATTTTTTATTTAGGAAATATGTTATCTAGATCGGGCCGGGTGGGCCCGACCCATGCCATTGGTGCCATGTTTTAGGTAGGGGAGACCCAACCCCGACTCAAGCTTTTTTACTATATTTTTCAAATTTTCTTTTTTTTAAAAAAATTATTTCTTTTATTATTTTTTGTTCTTTTTATTATTATTCTTTTCTGCTTCAAGGCTAACATGTGCTGTGCCAGGTCAACAATCCGAGCTGACCGAGTCAACGACCCAGCTTGAACCGGACCATAGGAAAAGACGAACGGAATTGTGAGCTCGTGCCAGCGACCCTGCCAGCCGAGGCCAAATCGAGCCTAAACGTACCACTTTTTCGCCTAAAATCATCTAGACTAATCTAAAAAAAATCTATAGCCAAAACTAAGCCTAACCAATCTCGCCGGCGGCTCGGAATAGCTACCATAGTCTCGATCGAAACTCTAGTTTTTGGTGATGGAGAATTTTCCACTTTTCACCGTTGGATCTTCACTTTTTAACTACAGCAAGCATGAAAGAGGTCTGAGGGACTTACCTGAGCGGCCTCAAACCACGAGCTATCGTCCGTTGACGGGTGTTGGTCCGACGATCCCAATTGAGGTTCGGCCACACATCTTGATCCAAATCGATGCATAAAAATGGTACAACAGGCTTAGGATACGTTCTAGGTATGATTCAAAGCAAGGAAATGAAGAACCGAGGCAATCTAACATGCTCGGCCATAACTCGAATTCGGTACTCACTGTGGCATTTTATCATACAGGTAGCACGCGACAATCAGAAACATGAAAAGGTGAAACTATCGTTCGTCGGCAAACAGAATCGATCAAACGAAAGTGATATCCAAGCAACTCAAACCTAGATCGAAGTCATGTACCCCTAGATCGACTTAGTTTGATCGAAATCAAACAGAGCCGAGAAATCGCACAAAAACAGGGAAAGTTCAAGGTGGAGAGGACCGACCTGCTTCCTTGGTAGTGGCAGAGCTTTCTATGGCTGTGAGAGACTTGGACCAGGCAGGATTGAGGCTTTGCACGATCGATTTTGCTCCGCAAGAGGTGGCGGTAACGGAGCTGCAACAAAGGTCCAACGGCAGCGACGAGCTCTCGCTCAGCCACGATTCTCTCTCTAAATTTCTCTCTAAATCTATGTGCAGATTTGGAACAAAAATGGGACTTCTCACGTGGGATGGCCTGGATTCCTCTTAATTGAGCCAAAATGTTTTCCCGTTCAAATTTGTTAACAAAGGGAAAATGTGTTCTAGCAGTATCATGAAAGTGTTTTTAGTAATATCAATTTTTTAAAAAATTATAAAAAAATAAATATTTTATGATTTAGTTAAATATAGAAGCAATTAAGTAATACAAGTCAGGTCGAGTATAGATTGGATATGAGTTGGATCACTAAATTTGTACAATATGAAAATGGGTTAAAATGGATTAAATGGGTCAACATGGGCAGACCATATTCGACCTCATCCAAATCCGGCTCGATTAGCCGTTTACCACCTATCAAAAATCTCAAACTAGTAGACGCGTAACACATTTTCCTCTGTTAGCTTTCGCCAACTTTACCATGAAATTGTTGAATTTGATGACAAAAGGAAATATAACATGTAGCACTCCAGCACACGAAGTCAAGATAACGTCCTAAGCATGTTGTCGACCCATTCATTTTATCTTTCAATTAAGTGCACGACGAGCGCTCTACCTCCCTAGAAAATAATATAAACAATAGAGATAGATAATAGGAAAATCAACAACCAATAATAGCAAAAGCTCATTTTATTAATCTGTCATTAAACCTAGGAAGTGCGCATCTATAAGTTCTACCTTAGAGCCACTTCCATTGACCATCCAAAAAGATATTGGGTCAGGGCTAGGGTTAACACTACTCCAGAACTACTCCAAAAAGGGGGTCACGTCCTCTTCTTGAGTGACAGTATACACCCTTCCTTGCATTGGAGGTTGTTTTAGATTGATTTGCGAAGCATTCCCTCACATCTATCCTCCTTACTGCGGTGCTTAGACTCCCATTGGCCTTCGTGGGCAATCTCGCACATGATGGCCATGCTCACCATATTCAAAGCAAGCTCCTGTCCTAAAAGAGCATAGGGCTATTCTATGCCTCCGATTATAGAATGGGCACAATCTATTGGAATTGAACACAAGCTTGCTTACAGCATTCCTTCGGTTGGGCGAAATGGGGTGCTTTCCTCCCATCATCAGTTCGGTTGGGCGAAATGGGTTGTTTCCTCCTATCATCAGTCTCTTCCCAAACCAATGACTATTCCTTGCAAGCGGTGCAAACCGCGATCTAGATGTGGCTTCCCTTTCAGTTATGTTTCTCTCCACAAACTAGGCCCTCTCATACAACTCATTATAGTCCTTAAGGTTCAACAACATTAGCAAATCCTTAATCTCGGGTTTCAATCCATCCTGAAATCTCCTTACCCTATCCATAGGGTCTTTAACCATCCTTGATGCATACCTTGACAACTCAATGAACTTCGCATAATACTAATCCAACAACATCCAATTCTGTTGAAGGCGCAGGAACGCAGCCAACTTCTGCTCCTGTACATGGTCCGAGAAGTACTTTCCATTGAAGGCTTCGACAAAGGCATCCCACATTGAGAGATACCTTCGGGAAAGATCCTTCCCTGTGTGGCTTCCCACCACGTGCTAACATTATCTTACAGTTGGTAAATAGCCAATATTATCTTATCTTCCTAAGAACTCTTAACAAGGCGAAGGCCTTCTTCCTTGATCCAAGAGGTTGCAACCTGTGGATCATCTGCTCTCGCAAACCTCGATGGTTTAAGATTCAGAAACTGCTCCACCAACTTATGCATTGGTTACCCCCATTCCTGTTTCCAACCAACGGGTCTTCATTCGAGGCGGCGGCTGGCAGCAGCAGCAAGTTGATTCCTCACTTGCTGCCCTACAATATCACCCAAGGCTTCCAACGCCTACAAAATTCCATCCACTTTGGGATCTTCCTGAGTTGCTCTTCCTCTAGGCACTGTCGAATTACGGTTGCTCATCCTGCAAGACCTTACGAGCTTTTACTCACCCTAAAACAACACATAATGAGAACTTAAGACTATAACCTAAAAACTAATCAACAATCACATGCATGGGGTTTTAATAGTACTAAGTATCCCAAAACTCAATGCACCTTATCACTATGGCCATGACCAAGTGGATTAGGCTAACATTACTTTGATACCAAAATGTTGTAGTGCCCTAGTATGCTACCTCAAGATGACGTCCCAAGCACATCATCAACCCATTCATTTTATATTTCAATTAAGTGCATGCGAAGCATTCTAACTTTATAAACAATAATATAAACAACATGGATGAAGATTAGGAAAATCAACAATCAATAATAGCAAAAGCTCGTTTTATTTATCTACCATTAACCTTGGGAAATACACATCTATAAACCCTACCTCAGGGCTACTTTCATTGATCATCCAAAAACATACTAGGTCAAAGCCGAGGTTAACACTACTCTAGAACTGCTCCAAAAAGGAGTCACGTCCTCTTCCTCCTCTCAAGTCCAGTAACTGGCCGGAGTTTTAGGGTCCTCACCTAGATTAGATTTTAAATTCTCAACCTCGCCATCAGGGTATCCACGACCACAGGGTCTTAGGTGCAAATATTCAGGTTTGCAAATGGTGATTCGTCGAAATCACAAATCGATCCAAAGAATACCTCTCCATAATGAATAAACCAAGCTTTGAAGCGATGAGGTACCAGGTACTCCAGCCCCTCCTCAACCCAGATAGTTGTCACATGGTGCTCCTAGACACAATTCAATTTTGGGATCCAGTACGATGTGATATAGGAGTCTAGTCTATAGGTACCCTAAATTGACTAGCCCAGTTCCATAACTATGGTTCCTAAAAAAATTTAACAACAATGACTGAGATATAAAATCTTGTAAGTCAACACCTAAGCTCGAATATGATGCTGATTGCTAGGCCGCCTTAAGCATATAGGTTGAAGTCGATAATAGATCAATAGTGTGCGACTCTCGCAATGCTCTAGCTACCGCATGATTACGCACATAAATCAATAGTCAACCATCATTCACATGCAAACTTACCTCGTCTTGTCTCATAAAGTGTGACGTCTCACTTTTCGGCTGGTCAATTCCCCTCCCCCTATCCAAAAGACTCTCTCTCTCTCTCTCTCTCTCTCTCTCTCTCTCTCTCTCTCTCTCTTCCCCCTTACTTTTTATGCCGTGCGTCAATACACGCACCCCTCTGAATCTACGGACTATCTGCTATTCCTGGTAGTTTCGTGTCGTGTCAGTGGTATGAATCTTACGGACTATTAAAAGACACTACCGTCATCCTGCTTAGTCACACTAGTCGTGTACAATAAACCCTATGAACCCCACTAATCAATTGTAAGAGAACACTTGAGACTTACTGGTATTGTGAAAATTGTGATTTTTATGATATATGGTTATTATGGACGCCTGAGCGAATCATCGTCTTAATCGGGCTTAGGCGCCAACTCACTGAGATTTATTCTCACCCCATGTTGTTACCATTTTTTCAAGTCCAAGGTGATGATGAGGACAATGGAATAGTAGCCTCTCTTTTGGAGTAGATAGGACATTAACTCTGCCCAACCCATTATCTTTGCCATTTAGGAAGCCACCCTGAAATATGGGTTGTATATGCTGTAGCTTTTATAGAATTATTGATTATCTGCTAATGAAAATACTTACCTATTGTCGAATTGGTTGTTATTAGATGATATGGTATATTATTATTCTATCCCGCTAAATTATTGATTTGTACGGGAGTTCGTATGTTTCGCTTGCGTTGAATATTTTCATTTGGTTGTTAGCGTACCAGGGATGTATTCCTTCCGACCTGAGGTGTTTTGATAGGGATGGCATGTGCGCAAGGATCGGAGCATGACATCCCTGCCCAAGGTGGTATCAAAGCATGGTTAGCCAGATCCTTCTGGTCATGCTTGGAGTGATAACTAACTTGGCCGTCAAAGTAGGCCTACCATAGAGGATCCTAGAATTGATTGGATCTTGTAAGTCTGGGAAGCAGTAGGTGAACTGATGGGATATCAGATAAGGAATCAAGCCGCTGGCCGAGGAGTTCTGTAGGGAAATGCGCTAGTTGAAGTGGCGAATGATGGGCGGCAAACACAGAAGTTGTTGGAGCAATTCTTGATGTTGAAGTCATCCAAATTCTCAGGAGGCGGAGATCTCGAGACTCCATCTCGTGGATCGAGGATTAGAGAAAGCATTCGCCCTACTGAGGTGTGTGGATGAAGATAAGGTCACCTTGGCCGACTATAGGTTGCAGGGGAATGCAAACTCTTGGTGGAGAGCCTCCAAGGATAAGGCCTTTCCTGAGGTACGGTCCTGACGTGGGATGCCTTCATGAGGGGTTCAATGGAAGTATTTCTTCGACATTGTGAGGAAACAGAAGATGGATGAGTTCCTTTACTTGTGCTAGGGCCAGCTGTCGGTAGACTAGTATGAGGCTAAATTCACTGGGCTATCTAAGTATACACCAAGGATGGTGAAAGATCCTATGATAAGGCGAGAAGGTTTAGAGATGGGCTAAAGCCCGAACTGAAGAGTGTACTAGTGCCGCTGAACTTGAAGGACTATAACGAGCTGTATGAAAGGGCCTAGATGGTGGAATGAGATTTTAGCAAAGAGGGCCGTCGCATCTGGATTGCGCCCTATAGTCGAAGTGATAATCGGCTTAGAAAGAGGTCGATGTTTGGAGGGAAGCACCACATTTCGCCGAACCAAAAGGTGGCATCAGTAAATCGGTGCCCAATCGAGGCGATGTTTGTCGTCTGTGCGATAGAGGCATAGGTTTGCTTCGTGCTAGTTCCGTAATGGAGCATGTTTTGGATGTGGCCAGCATGACCATCAGGTGAGGAATTATCCCTAAAGGTAGCAGATTAGGCCGCAGTTAGGAGGACAGCTTGGATGAAATGCGCCATAGAATTTTTAGAACCGACCTCAAGCAGAAGGAAGAGTGTTTGCTGTCACCCGAGAAGAGGTGAATAATTCACTGACCATCACAGGTACGGTCATCTTACATGACCAAGTTGCTTATGCTCTATTTGATCCTGGTGCTACCCATTCATTTATGGTTGAATAATTTTTTAAACTTCTTGCTGGATTGAGTCCAAAATTGTTGGATACTGTGTTTAGAATTTCTACGCCACTAAAGATAGCGTAATGGTTGCAGTAGGTTGTTCTGATTGTAAACTAGTTATAAGTAGTCATGAGGATAAGATATATCTAATTGTGCTAAGATGTTCAATTTTGATTTGATTGTTAGAATGGATTGGCTAATGAAGCAAAGAGCCACGGTAGACTGCAATTGTAAAACGATTTAGTTCAGTCCACAGGACGGGACTAGCTATGAATTCGTGGGCAATCGAGGAGGGACCTCGATTATAGTAATTTCGTCGTTAGAAACGACTCGCTTGTTAGAAAGCGGTTGCCAAGGTTACTTGGCAACTATAGTGGATGCGTCCATTGGGAGTCCAAGTTGGAAGATATTGCTGTTGTATGTAAATTTTCGGATGTCTTCCCTCAAGAATTACTAGGATTACCTCTAGAAAGAGAAATAGAGTTTGTTATTGAACTAGCTCTCGAGACAGAATCATTTCCAAGGTGCCGTATAGAATGGCGTTATCGGAACTTCAGGAGCTTAAGGTGCAGATGTAGAGTTACTGGGTAAAAGATTTATCCACCCCAGCGTATTGCCATGGGGAGCACTTGTATTATTCGTGAATGGCTCGTTGAGGTTATGTATCGACTACTGGTAGTTAACCAAGTGACAATAAAGAACAAGTACCCACTACCGAGGATCGACGATTTGACAAACTGCAGGGAGCTTCGGTCTTTTTCTAAGATTGATCTGCATATGGGATACCATCAGTTGAGGATCAAAAAGGAAGATATACCGAAGACGGCATTCAGGACACACTATAGACACTATGAGTTCACTGTGATGCAGTTTGGTCTGATAAATGCTCATGCAGCTTCATGGACTTGATGAACATGGTATTTAAGAGTTTTTGGATAGATTCATCATTGTGTTCATATACAATATTCTGGTGTACTCAAGGAGTCCAAAGGATCACAACAGTATTTGAGAGTAGTTTTGGAGACCCTTAAGCGCACCAGTTGTACGCTAAGTTCAGTGAGTGCGAGTTTTGATTAACTCTTGTGGCATTCGTAGGCCACGTGGTTTTTGGTGAAGGAATTGCAATGGATCCATAAAAAATCAAAGCGGTCATGGATTGGCCGAGACCCACAACGTGACAAAGTTCGAAAGCTTCTTGGTCTGGCAGGTTATTATAGACGCTTTATGGAAAGATTCTCTGCGTTGGCTATGCCTTGACACGCCTAGTGAAGAAGAATGAGAAGTTTGATTGGACAGACGAGTGCGAGCGTAGTTTCCAAGAACTTAAACATTGACTAACTACGGCTCCTGTTTTGACGATTCCGTTTGGTCTAAGAGGTTTTGAGATTTACAATGATACTTCGTTCAGGGTTTAGGTTGCGTTCTAATGCAACATGGGGACGGTAGTAGCGTATGTGTCTCGCCAATTGAGACTTCATGAGTTGAATTATCCAACGCACGATCTAGAATTGGTTGCAATCGTCTTCGCCTTAAAATTCTAGAGACACTATTTAATTGGAGAAAGGTTTATGTGTACACTGATCATCAAAGCCTCAAGTATCTATTCTTGCAGAAGGAGTTAAACATGAGGCAACGACATCGGATGGAACTTCTTAAGGATTACGATTGTGAAATCTTGTATTATTCCAGGCAAGGCAAATAAGTTTGCAAATGCTCTAAGTTAGAAGTCAGCAATAGCCTAGATGATAGTACGAGAGTGGTTTCTTTTGGAGGAAGTGCGAAACTCAGATTTTAAGTTGGAGTGAGTCATCTATCGAGTCTAATGGCTACGCTGAGGATAGAGTTAGAGAATACAGGCTAAGGTTAAGGCCTTGCAATCGACAGACCCTGTAATCCAAAGATCATGCAGGAAGACTCAGCCAAGAGGAGAGCCGATTTTTTCAGGTAACTGAGGATGAGATACTTCATTTTCGAGGACGGTTGTGCGTACCTGCTAATGAAAAGCCTAAGAGAAGAAATTTTATTGGGGAGCATATCGTAGCAGTTATAGCATTTATCCAGGTAACACAAAGATCTACCAAAATTTGAAGTAGTCATTATTGGTGGAATGGGATGAAACTGACATAGCCAAGCATGTGGCTAGGTGTTTACCTTGCCAGCAGATCAGGCTCAGCACTGTAAGCCTGGAGGATTACTGGAACCATTGGAAATCCCTAAGTAGAAATGGAAGCATATCACAATGGACTTCGTGATGGGATTGCCAAGGTCAAAGGGGGCATGATTTGTCTGGGTCATGGTCGATAGATTTATGAAGTCAACATATTTTATTCTAGTAAGGAAGGACTTTGTGTGGACAGATATGCCGAACTCTATGTGAGGCACATTGTGAGACTTCATGGAGTGCCAGTAACAATCACTTTAGATCGTGACCCCAAGTTTCATTGCTACATTTTGAAAGAGCCTACAGATTGCATTAGGGACACAGTTGCAATTCAATATAGCCTACCACTCACAGACAGATGGTTAGTTTGAGAGGACAATTCAGACACTTGAGGTATGTTGCGAGCCTGTCTTCTGGACTTTAAGGGTAGCTAGGAGGAACAGTTGTATCTAGTTGAATTTCTTACAACAACAGCTACCAGCAGAGTATTGGAATAGCACCATTCGAAGCACTTTATGGTAGAGCTTATAGAAACCCTTATGTTGAACCAAGTGAGTGAAAGGAGGATTATCGGTCCTCAGATGGTACAGCAGTCGGTGAAAGCTATCAAAGTTATTAGAGATAGACTCAGGACAACACAGAGTAGAGTCATCAGAAAATTAACGCTGATAGGAGATGTAGACCTCTGGAGTTTCAGTGGACGATCATGTATTCCTAAAGGTATCACCTATGGAGGAGAACGTCCTATTTTGGCAAAGGAGAAAGTTGAGCCCGAGGGGACCTTTTGAAATTCTCGGCGGATCAGAACTTTGCATATCATCTCGCTTTATCGCTAAGACTTACGCAAGTGTACATATCTTCCATGTATCGATGCTGAGGAAATATGAGCCTGCCCAGCTCATGTGTTGAGCTTTGAAGAAATCAAGTTAGATGAGTGAGTATTGTATGTAGAGCGCCCTATAGGATCATAGATAGGAAGGGGCAAGTACTTCAGCGCAAGATGATTCCGTTGGTCAAAGTGATTTAACAACATCTTGGAACAAAAGGAGCAACTTGGGAAAGCAGGAATTATGAAGGATCTACATCCTTTTCTTTTGAATATTATAATAGCAGTCCTAATTTCGAGGACAAAATTTCTGAGGTGTGGAGAGTTGTGACGTCTCACTTTTCC